>JAIUZE010073864.1:0-25668 GCA_022085475.1 Heliosperma pusillum | reverse complement strand
ACAAGGTGTATAGAGGTATGATTGGATCTCTTCTTTACTTAACCGCTAGTCGTCCCGACATTCTCTTTAGTGTTTGTTTATGTGCTCGGTTCCAATCAAATCCGAAAGAATCCCATTTCAAAGCCGTCAAACGAATTCTTCGAGATTTGATTGGAACCCAACATCTCCACTTGTGGTATCCGTTGTATTGTCCCCTTGATCTTGTAGGATTTTCCGATGCCGACTTTGCGGGATGCACGGTAGCCCGAAAGAGCACCTCCGGGATTGCCACGTTCCTTGGACCTTGTCTCGTTTCATGGGGTTCAAAGAAACAAAATACGGTAGCTCTTTCAACGGCCGAAAGCGAATATGTTAGTGCCGCTTATTGTTGCTCACAACTTCTTTGGGTACGACAACAACTTCAAGATTTTGGTATGATTTATGACTCTATTCCTATCATGTGTGATAATACTAGTGCCATAAACATTTCCAAAAATCCCATTCAACACTCTAGGACTAAGCATATTGAGATTCGTCATCATTTCCTTCGTGATCACGTAGAGAAAGGACATATTAAGCTTATTTTTTGCAAAACCGAAGATCAAATAGCGGATATTTTTACGAAACCACTAGCAAGAGAACAATTTGAGAAACTTCGGTTACAAATTGGTTTGATTAATTGTATGTGATTAATGTGTGTGTGTCTAATCCCTTACATGATTGACGAGAATTGGCTTGTAAGTATGCTCTTCCTTATTCTAATTCACATGTGTTTCAATTTATCATGATTTTCCTGCACATTTTTGTCCTTAATTGCATATTCAACATTTGACTATCTCATGTTCAAAGTTACTGCCTTTACCCACTCAAATCAACAAACCCTTCATTATTACCCTCATTAAACCCATCTACCTACAAACCCTATCTACCCACTAAAAAACTACCCGTCCTACCCCAACCGACACAACCCCTCACCCTTCCCTCACTATTACCCTCATAAAACCTACCCCACTATGGTTAAAACTTCTTTTAATACCACACTTCACATCAAATCAACCAAACTCATCATGTCTTCATCCTCAACTCCTTCCACCGCCTCAACCGTTCCCGACGCAACCACACCCGCATCTCCTCCACCTCCGCCGGCTACCGGCGAACCATTAACCGTCGAACCCATTTGTGTCTTGCCACCGCTCGATCCTTCCCAAAACCCAACCTCGTCTTCAACCGAGCATCCGGTGACCTCCTCCTCTCTTGTTGATGATGCTCCTGAAAATGTTGAAGAAGGTCCTGATAACATTTCACCCGAATCAAAATCCAAAAAGAAAGGAAAGGGTAAGGGACCGGCTGTTTCTCGAAAGCCGGTCACTCGGAAGCGTGGCCGATCTGGGTCCATGCCGGCAATAATCGAGGAAATTAATCTTGAGGATGATGTTGATGATACCGATGTCGCGGGAAACAATGAAAAACCCGATGTTGAGGAAGATGAACCGGTTCCTAAACGGGCCAAAGGGAAGGAAGAAAGGCCGAAATGGGTCTATATTTCCTCTAATGATCCGATTCCTGTTACCAACAAATATCAAAATCGGGTCATCAAGCACCAACTTCTCAAACTAGATCTACAACCATCCACTTTGGCCAACTGTGAACTTCTACTGAAAAAGGCCGTCATTCATAACCCGCGGATCTATACGAGTGAATGGTACTCTTCTTCTCCTGCTTTTACCACCTTCGGCGACGCCATTGATGCTCAAGGATGGGGCCCGTTGCTTGAGACTCCACATCCGGTTTATGTTAGTGAAATCCTCCAGTTCTATGCAACAGTCCGCGTGTCTGACACTTTGACACTATCTGCCCGAGTCAATGGTAAGTCATTTTCTATCACTCCTGCTTTCCTTGCTGATGTTCTTGGAGTGACCGATGATGGTTACGATAAAATTCCTTCTGACAAAGTCTGGCCAGTTCTTCAATATGCTGCCCCCTTAGATGTGGCTAAAACTTTAATGCCCAAAACCACAGTTTGCACCACTCTTGAAGCCAAAAAATTGCTCACCCAACACCGTCTTCTGTTCAATCTCATCTGTCGAACCATCTACCCCTCAAATGACCGTGCAAAACTCTCAATAGCCAAACAGTACCTTGTCTTTCACCTAGCCACCCACAAACAACTCAGCCTACCTCGACTTATGTGTCACCGTATATCCGTCCTAGCCTCCAAAATTCAAAAAAGGAACTTCCCTCTCAAAGACCTTCTGCGTCTTCCCTATGGCCTCTGGATCTCCCTAGCCCTAAAAGCTAAAGGTGTACTGACTGATAAAACCGTGGGGTCTCTCGGCCTCTATGATGTTATGACCACGGGGAACTTGGGTAAAATGATGCTAAAAGAATCAAAAGGGAAACTGGAGGATGTGAAATTTGCCAAGGATAAGGTTGTGGAGGTAGGGTCATCTAGCAAAAGTGGGGCTAGTGAAGAAACGTGTGGAGCTATTTTGGCTGAGATTCGGGGTTTAAAAGCTTGGGTCGAGGAAAAGTTTGATATGCTTCAACATCTAGTAGATTCTACCAAAGGTGAAGTGGACATTCTGTCAAATATTATCAAGGATAAGTATGGTGTAGCAAGTGACGAGGACGGCTCAGAGGATGGCTCGGATGAAGAATGATCCTGTTTTAACCCCTCCCTACTTATTATAACCTAATATCTTATCTCATTTTGGTGGTGTAGCTTAACAATTGATCCTTTTTCAGCATATCTTTTTGGTGATGTAACTATGAACATGTTGTATCTATGTTGACTATGTCATTTTGACCTATCTAGTGCGGATTTTGTGCTATCTTGTGCATTTGTGTTCTGTGTCCGGGTTGAGTATCGTTGCCCCTTTGATGATGTCAAGAGGGGGAAAAGGCTAAACACACATTATATAAGCATATCTTTGATTAAACTCTTGCTTGTCGACTTAGTAGAATTATCTTGCTTACTAACTCTCTTGGTTTTGTTTGTCATATGCTTACTACCGTCACTTCTCTTTGTGCTATCATTGAAATCATTTGCCTTGGACTGAACTTTTGAGGGGGAACTTATCTTTAGATTTATGTGTTCTTAAGGCTTGTCATCATCAAAGGGGGAATTTGTTGAGCTAGTTTGATTGATGATGACAAGCCTAACTAATGTATACTTCTTAGTTAAGCTTTCAGGAAATCTTGAGTCTCCAAGCAAGACAAATCTCCAAGCAAGAGTAGATGAAGAGTTGAAATGCCCAAGAAGAATCATGTTGTAAAGAGTCGTCTTTTGTAAAGGTAGAAGAGTATGGTACTTACAAATGCAACAGTCTTGGCAACCGTTACCTCACCTGTTCAGTGTAACAGTGAGGACGACTGTTGCATATGTCTGAAACTTTTTCAAAGACTTTCCAAATCAAAATCTTCCTGCTGCTTTTGAAAAATTACTTGAACCATTCATGAAATGATTTTGAAAGTGATTTGAAGGTGATAAGAAGGAATCATTTGAAAGTGTTTTTCCTCATTTGCACAAACAAACTTTTTCTCAAAAAGAAAAGCAACACTTGGCTTGTTCCCATGTAAGTTTGTCATCTTATGACTTTCACCCAAGAGTAAACTGTTTCCTGCATTTTTGAGCAGCCCACTTCTCTGATGCATTTTGTCACTTGTGAAAGCCTTTTGCAAAGACATTCACTTTGTCCACATGCTTGAGAGTGGACTTTCTCAAGGCTCTCCTTTAACCTTTTCAAATCACCTCTTCCTCTATAAATAGAGAGCTCACCTCTCTCATTTATTTAAGGCTTTCCAGAGAAATCAAACTTACTGCTTTGCAAATTTTCTTCAAAAGTTCTTAAGCTTTTAATCTTTGCAAACTTTCTTCAAAGTCTTCAAAAGTTACAGACATGACAACTGTTGCGTTAAGTATTGTATTCTTCTATCTAGAATAGTTAGATCTTAATGAATTCGCCTGCGTTCTTTCCACAAGAACAAAATCAGGGAATTTGATCTTGTAACTTTCTTAGAAGAAGAGTCGAGTTTGAGACGGAGTAGTCTCGAATTCATTTCGCAACCGGAGTAGGTTGTTGGTCCTTTTTATTGTACGGGTCTTAGGTAGTCGGAGTAGATTACTTAATTGAATCAATAAGAAGAAGATTGGACGTAGGCCTTTCAAAATGGCTGAACCAATTCAAAACTCCTGTGTTATTTTTGTTGTTTGTTTAATTTCCGTTGTACTCTTCTTTACTTATGTATCTCGCATTTCTGTCTAGTGCAACAGTCTCGAATACTGTTACTTTCGTATTGTAGCCTTTACTCCATCTGCTGAAACGAACAAAGTAACAGTCAGACTCACTGTGACATTCTCTTTACAGCAACTTATCACTTTAGCTATACACTCTTGATAACCTTGTTCATTTAGTGTATCCATTTACTCTTCTTAACTCCATCAACTTTCTTTAAACAATAAAGATTAAGTTGAAATTTTAAAGTGGTACCTAATTCACCCCCTCCCCCTCTTAGGTACTTGGAATCCAAACCCTTCATACTCTCATTCCCTTGGCTACCTCCACGTTGGTAAGGCTGGAATGTCGGAACGGGGATGTATCCTTACTGCTTAATTGCTTGTGTTAGTGGGCATACGACGACGTTGTTGGGAGGCAAACGCTTTGCGTTGATCGACCCGGCCGTCAAATGTTGTGTACTTGCGAGGTGGTGTTATTTGCATGTAGCGTACCGCTTGTTATGAGGCTTGTGCTCTTTTCCGCCTCTTTCGTGAATTATCGACCGAATTTGGGGTACTCGGCGTCAATGATTGACAGAGTCTTGGATGCGAACTGTCATCGCATGTCGAATCGGAAAATGGTTTATTCCGAGAGTCTGGCCAGGTTTAGACTAGGACCGGATATTTATATCGTCGTGCTACCAGGACGAAATTAGTCTACATATACGAAATGTAGCCTCGTGTATGCGTTCAGGGAAATGTCTTATCCCGTGGATGCCTTTTAATCATACTTGCCATGTACACGGTGCTAGTGCGTTTCTTTTACCGTTAGAGATGTCGTCAATGCATTGGTACGTTTGAATGGATGATTATATGATTGATTACTTATGATCTTCGCATGACTAGGCATGGTTTGGTTGTCGAGTCTCAATCGTATCAAACTTATACCGGTAACGGTGAGATGCAAGCCCTAGTGAGCGTATTCGGTTGCCTAAGAGTGTCTTCCCCGAGTCTTTGTATAACATGATGGATTCGGACTTGTACTTCATATGCTCTTATCATTATATATTGAATTGCCTATCTATCCTTATCGTATTTAACATGTATATCTATATATGCATGCTTCTACTTTTGTATTTCCTTTTATGTACGTTTAATGTGATATGGCTGGGAGAACCCGGAGTTACTCCCCACTGACTGTGGCGTTCATGTTTGTCATGGATGAACAGGTTGCTTGATTGGATGGCTTTTTGCTTGTGGTATTTTGGGTTCGGGTGTGAGCTAGCGGGCGTTGTCCCTTGATGAAACACCTCTAGACGTTCATTAGCTAGATGCTAAATAACTTTGTCTTTTGTTAACATTTTGAGAGACTACGTCTCTTGTAGTATTTTATATTTGGTTTGTAATTACTGACATTCCTCGTATTTTCTATTTGCATGTTAAAATGTTTTAAAAACACCGTATTTCCGCTAATTAAATCACATGCTTTTATGTTTTATTTACGCATTCGCGAGGGCTGTCACAGTTGGTATCAGAGCTTTATCGCTCTCGACGCACACACGTGAACCCTAAACTTAAATAACTTGACCTTGAAATAATAAATGAGAGATGGGTAGAAATTAAGGACTTTACTTGGTAGTCTTTGGTGTACTTGATGTTTGTTAGGTTCTAACTTGTTTGTTGATTGTGTTGAGTGATGTTATGTTTGTTTGTATCTACCGTTTTGAGGTGGATCATTGTGTTACCTAGAAGAAGTATCCTCTACCGAAGAGTTGAAGATTGACAAGCCTAATTGAAGTGTATTTCTTCCTCATCGATGATTTCTCTCGTTCTTAATGTATCATGCTCTCTTCCTTCTATCTAAGTGCTTCTTTATCATCTAGCGTCTTCTCCCCTTAGAGATTACTCTTGTTACTTCCCTCCTCCTTATCAATTTGTATCCTTACCTTCCTCATGTAACATTTTTGTGGATGCCATACCCATTTGTTTGTGGTATATTATACTTGGTCGGAAGAATGTTGAACTTTGTGGAATATTAGTGTTTGTTAGAATGAATTTGTGATTTGAGGAAAATGGTGTAGATCTAATTTCACCCTATAGTGGTGAGAGTTGGTATCCTTGAGGAAAGTGTGGTAAGGTATGTTTAATGATTTTAATGTATAAATGCTTGCCATGACTTGTGTGTAAATAGTTCATGATATTCGATGGGGTAAGGTCGAATGAGTTGGCTATGACTTCTTAACTCATTAGTAATTTAGTCTTTTGGACTTAGAATTTTAGTATTGTTTTGAAGACCATGCTTATGATAGGTCTAATTGGTGTAAATAAGAAGTTTTGAATGATATCTTGAGGTGCGAAATACTTTTGAGGTTAAGTGACGTCTTGTGGTTTCCTATTGTGTGTTTGTGAGTATAGGCTTGGTGGAAAAGCATTTGGCTATAGTTCTTGGATTTAAAGATATGATCTTATCTTATGGTATCGGAGACTTGTTTGAAGTATTGAGGTTTCGTTGTAAGTTGAACCATATTACTTGAGGATTATAGATATGAGCGAGATTCGATGATGTGAACTATGATGGAAATACCTTGGGACGTTAATGTTGATGTTTGACTTGATGTTGTACTTTGATAATAATGAACTCGTGGGCTATATGACTTGAAAATGATCGAGTATAAGGGAGTATTTGTTAGTCCTTCAGTAAAAGAAACCTTTGAGGTTGTGTTGAATATTTGAGCTAAAGAAATGTTACTATGCTTGAGTTGCAATTCCGCATTTGGGAATCCGTGTGATATGAAAGGATGGATGAATTGGGTTGTAGTCGATTTGTTGAATTTAGGCGTACCTTACTTTGATGATTTGTGGTACCATGGTCCCTTGTTTGACCTTTATTATCGGGATGACTTGCTTTGCTATCACCCTAAGTTTGAAACGAGAAGTTTTGTGGATTAAACCTTAAACCTTTACTCGTACCATCATTCCTTTTCATTTCCATTCTTGAATGCTTTTGTCAAGATTGATCTTTAAGAAATCGCATGCTCGTATCTTATTTCTTACGCGGATATCTTTATAACTCTACTATCTGCTTTGTCTCTTCCTTGACCTCCTTATTTTCAGCATTCCTCTCTTGTAATCTCGTGCCTGATTTATTCTCGTGTTCTCCTTGATATTCCTTATCATTTCCTATCTTGTTGCTACTTCATCTTTTCTCTAGTGGATTGGATATCCCGTTTGTAAGGCTCAGAGAATAAGCATAATGTATCTTGGGGTTCTTTAGTCGTTAGAATATGTGTTTTTTTATTGAGCAAATTTCAGGTTGTATTTGATCATGGAAAATAGGACTTAAGCTGTAGGATGAATCCTAATAGTGATAATGTATCCTCTCTTGGTGGTTTTAGATTTGGAACTTGGTATTGTAGTGTCATTTTGAGAATTGAGTGGATTATGAATATAGTTCGTTGATGTTGGGTATTATAACGGTTGCTTGGGATACCATTTAGGAATTAGATGTCTCTCTCTAATTAATGGATTCTAAAAGTGGCTTTGCTTTAGGGTAATTAAGTCGGTAACCAAAGTTTGAGGAGTATTGTCATAAATGAAAATCGAATCATTTTGAGTTTTAGATGAACTAGGTGATTTGAATGGTTGTCTGATTGCCAAGTGATTGGCCATTTGTGGTTTGGAATTTGTAATTTTCTTGTATTCTTAAGGAATCATAGTTTGAGATTGAGAAATGTGCGTTGCAAGCTTTGGATAGTGAGTGCTCGGTTGTTATGGAATATAGAGTTAGAATGGTGAACTCATTTATCTTGAGGATTATAATCACCATAGTTTACTAATGTGACTATTTATATTTGAGGCTTCGAGCGTAGTAATGATCGAATTAAGGATGTTATGGCATATTAAAGAATCATTATAATCGATAACGGATTGTGGATCTTCCCTTGTCGTGAGACCTTGGATGAGGCTAGTTGGATCTTAGATAATTATGTTTGTTTCTTTGATTGTGTTTTGACTTTCGAGGATGAGAAAGTTCATTGTAAATTTAGGATAATGGGTTTGAAGTAAATTGAATCAAGGGACTTTCATGGTAAGTCTCCTTTACTTTGTGGTTGTTAGCGATCATGTTTCTCTAGATATAAATATTTTGTTGGTGGTTTCTAATAAGAGTTTTGATGAAACTAAGAAGATTAGAGTACGTAATGAATCTTTCATGTGGATTGTTAGTTGTGAAGTCTACCGTGCCGATGGACTTTAGAAGATACTAATTGAATTTGAATAATTGGGTTTGTGGCTTGAAGTCTCGTGGTTATGGAATAATTTTCGTAGGATTCTAATGATTGAAAATATTGAGTTAGATATTGGGTAATTCGCTTTCTCTTGAGGACTAGTTTATTCGTAAAGTTAGTGATGTCGAATTCTTGTAGATCTTCCTATCGATTTTATTGTGAAATTCCTATCCCTAAGAGTTCGAATTGTTTTGTTATTGCGTATTTTGTATATATTTTGTCATCGTGATTTGTGAACTTTTATGTTCGAGTCGCTCAATGAACGTGTAATGTCTTCTTATTTTGATTTTATCTTTGAGAAAACCTTCAAATCTCCATATCGTATTTCTAATTTAGCTTTTTAAAGAAGTCTAAAGATGGATTGTGTACCCTCGTTTAGGAGAAACTAGATTTCTTTTGCTTTTATACTTGGATTTTGCGTTTGGTTAGATGTTTGGACTTGTTATTGGAGACGTCTGGTGACTAGTCCTACACTTACGAACGTTTGTTTTGAATTTCGATTTCACTATTTCGACATTAATTTGATTTAGATAATTAGAGTTCTCGTTCGCGACGAGCACTCTTGTCATTCGTAAATAAAGTTTCACACTTATGAAAAATTTCCTTAAACCATTTTCGAGAAGAACCTCGTTTCGTAAATGTTTCCCTTGTAAAAGTTTTCGTATTAATTTTGAAAACCGATTCTTGTCCTTGAAACTTTTGTTTTCTACTCTCAAGTTTCGAGGACGAAACTTTTTAAAAAGGTGGGGTGATTGTAACACCCGCAAATGTACCATATTTTTATAGTAAAATATTATACGGATACTTTTCAGCGAAATTTAGTTTTAGTTTAGAATTAAATTTCCCGTGTCTAATTTAGAATTTCCGAGTTCGTTTTCGGACTTTGCGCGAGATTCCGAGTAAGTTACGTCTTAAGACGTTATTGACTTTTCCTTGACTTTTTCCACTTACTCTTCATATACTCCCTCACAACCCTAACTCCCTCATTCAATCTTCTTCTTCTTCCTCACTAAGTAAACACCAAAACCTAGCCTCCATGTTGTTAGTTGAGAATTGATATGAGAATGGATGATTTATGATAATAGTTGATGATGGTTGAATATGGGTCCTTGGTGAAAAATGTTGATTTCGTGCATATTGGACCCCAGCCGGCCGACTGGCAGCCGGTCAGCTGACCGGCTGGGGCAGTGGCTGTATATTTTGTATGTTACGTAATATTGATCCATGAAATTGGTCTCAACCGGCCGACCGGCAGCCGGTCAGCTGACCGGCTGAGACACCTCTACCTTTTCCTTTGTTTTTCTCATATACCTTTGGTCTCAGCCGGGTAGCCGGCAGCCGGTCCACCTGACCGGCTAGGACATGCTGCTTCTTCACTTGGTTTTTCATATGATATGTGGTACCAGCCGGGTAGCCGGCAGCCGGTCCACCTGACCGGCTGGCACCTGCTGGACTTTCCTTGAAATTCTCATTTACGTTTTCATTTATAATATTTCCGACGGTTCATTTATCGTATAAATTTACGGAATGACTTTAATTATTAATGTTTTGAATATATGATATTTCATTCGCTTGTATCGCATGTTTTGTGACGGGTTTTGGTATGTCCCACTTTGAGTCGGACTTACAAATGTTACGGTTTGAGCACTAATTTTCTATGTGCTTTGTACTCTCATTCCCTTGGCTACCTCCACGTTGGTAAGGCTGGAATGTCGGAACGGGGATGTATCCTTACTGCTTAATTGCTTGTGTTAGTGGGCATACGACGACGTTGTTGGGAGGCAAACGCTTTGCGTTGATCGACCCAGCCGTCAAATGTTGTGTACTTGCGAGGTGGTGTTATTTGCATGTAGCGTACCGCTTGTTATGAGGCTTGTGCTCTTTTCCGCCTCTTTCGTGAATTATCGACCGAATTTGGGGTACTCGGCGTCAATGATTGACAGAGTCTTGGATGCGAACTGTCATCGCATGTCGAATCGGAAAATGGTTTATTCCGAGAGTCTGGCCAGGTTTAGACTAGGACCGGATATTTATATCGTCGTGCTACCAGGAGGAAATTAGTCTACATATACGAAATGTAGCCTCGTGTATGCGTTCAGGGAAATGTCTTATCCCGTGGATGCCTTTTAATCATACTTGCCATGTACACGGTGCTAGTGCGTTTCTTTTACCGTTAGAGATGTCGTCAATGCATTGGTACGTTTGAATGGATGATTATATGATTGATTACTTATGATCTTCGCATGACTAGGCATGGTTTGGTTGTCGAGTCTCAATCGTATCAAACTTATACCGGTAACGGTGAGATGCAAGCCCTAGTGAGCGTATTCGGTTGCCTAAGAGTGTCTTCCCCGAGTCTTTGTATAACATGATGGATTCGGACTTGTACTTCATATGCTCTTATCATTATATATTGAATTGCCTATCTATCCTTATCGTATTTCACATGTATATCTATATATGCATGCTTCTACTTTTGTATTTCCTTTTATGTACGTTTAATGTGATATGGCTGGGAGAACCCGGAGGTACTCCCTACTGATTGTGGCGTTCATGTTTTTCATGGATGAACAGGTTGCTTGCATGGATGGCTTTTTGCTTGGTATTTTGGGTTCGGGTATGAGCTAGCGGGCGTTGTCCCTTGATGAAACACCTCTAGACGTTCATTAGCTAGATGTTAAATAACTTTGTCTTTTGTTGACACTTTGAGAGACTACGTCTCTTGAAGTATTTCGTATTTGGTTTGTAATATTTGACATTCCTCGTATTTTCTATTTGCATGTTAAAATGTTTTAAAAACACCGTATTTCCGCTAATTAAATCACATGCTTGTATGTTTTATTTCCGCATTCGCGAGGGTTGTCACAATTATTATATTACATTAGTATAATACTATTATTACTAATGATTAATATTATTATAATATTTATTATTGTATTATTATTGTCATAATCTTTTTATTAGTCCAGTTCAGTTCAGATCAGTTCAGTTCAGTTCAGGTCCATTAAGTTCAGTTCAGTTCAGTTCAGCTCCAATAAGTTGAGTTCAGTTCAGTTCAGTTTAGTTCAGTTCAGTTCAGTCCAAAAGAACGGAACCTAAGAAAATCAAGTATTTTCAAATTACCTAGAACCGAAAATAATAAAAGGGCAATAAAGAGGAAAACTCTATTCGGAAAAGAGTATCACTAACTCACTATAAGCCCCAACAAAGAAATAAAGAATAGTACTCATAAATACAACATAAACTTAAAAAATAATCTTCCAAAATTACAAGTTCAAATAATTCAATAGGGGAAACAAAAAAACCCCGGCCTAGAATGAAGAGATAATTTCATATTGCAGTAGAAAAATAGTTTTAGATTTCAGTAGAGATTCTAAGAGAATAAAAGATCCAACCACATTATCGTTTACTTGCATTTCTATACTATTCATTGAAGATGGACTCTCGAAATATTGTTCTTAATTCCTTGATTAAAACATTTTTTAACTAAAATATGTGACTAAAATAAACTCTTCAAGGCTAAAACGGAGAGTAAATTAAACTATAGCCTTTTAGAAGGAGGAAATCAAGAAAGAAAACTGAGATTTTTTTCAATTAAAAGACTAAATTATACCAGAAATCTACGGAACTAGATGGGAAAGATGGTTATGACCTATGAGTAAAGGGAGAAGATGAGAGATAAAATTCTAGGAATGAGACTTTCCTTCTCATGTTTCAGATTTCTTTTCTAAGGAACTTGAGAGAGTTTATCTCTCTCTTTGTTTCTTTCTCATCCAAATGGATTTCTCTGGCTTCTTGAAGAGTTTAGATGTATGCTAGTTAGTATTATTATTTTATATTTATGATTTCCATTATATTGAACTTTGATTGAGTAATTTTTTAGTAGTATACTTTAAAAACATAGCATCCAGTCTAAATGGTCGACGAAAAACATATTGTTTTCAACTACATCAAAGACACATGCTTATAAAGGCAAGAAAGTTTGTAGATTATATAGGGTGTCCACAATACCTAATGTATCACTAGATGAATTAACTAAGGTGTAAGTCTTTCTGAGGTTAACCAACAATGTGTCGTTGGTGATACTAACACAAATGAAATGGAGATCGTTGTTTACCTTAACAACAAAGGATAAAGCCATTATTTGGATAAGAGATTTTGCAATGAAAGTGAGAAAAGCAGTTTCAAAGAGGAGAACTTTTATTGTTTCGATAGCATAATGGAGTTAGATTAAGACTATTCGCATCCATCATCACATATTTTCCATCACTTTACTATTTTATATCATTTCTCTCTCCTAATTACTTATCCACCTCACCTTTTCTCTCATCACCAAATTTTACTCATTTTTCCACACATTAATTAACCATCAAGTTTTCCTCTTTCTTACTTTATCCTACCCCACACATTTTTAATTAACAAAAAACTAACATTAACATCATCTGTATAATTAATTGTAAAAGTTAATAAATAATCGTAGTTAGTTAATAATCGTAGTTTTCAAAATAAAGTAGCAATTTTCATTAAATTTTTTTAAAACATTACAAATTCTAACTTGATAATACGTAATATAATATAAGCTACGAGTACAATTTGTTGATTTAAATTTTCAATGTGCAGCCCCAAAACGTTGCCAAATATGGCCGACTAAATTCTTTTTTAATACATGTGCGTGCTTCTAAAACGCAAATTATCGCGATTTGCTATATTTATTAAAGTTAATCAATAATCGTAGTTAGCTAATAAGTGTAATTAGTAATCGTACTATTCAAAATAAAGTAGCATATTTCATTAAAAAAAAATTTGAAAACATTACAAATTCTGACTTAATAATACAAAATCTAATACAAAACTATGAATACAATTTGCTGATTTAAATACTTCAATTTGCAGCGCCAAACCGTTGCCAAATATGGTCAACTAGATTTTTATTTAATGACATGTATGTGTTTCTCGAACGCAAATTATCGCGATTTGTTATATATCTATCAATTTCAATATGATATCCCGCTCCATACTCTGATTCTTGAACTTGTGAGTGCATATTCTCATACTCTGAATAATCTGCATAGTTTGTGTACGTATCACGTTCATCTTCTACTATCATGTTATGTAGTATGATACATGTCGTTATTACCTTATTCAACATAGACTCTTTCCATGTTAAAGCTAGTCTTCGAATAACTGCAAATCGCGCCTGAATTACACCAAAATCACGCTCCACATCCTTCCTTGCCACCTCTTGTATTTCAGCAAACAACTTATCCTTAGGTGTTTGTGGAAGATACATTGATTGTAACAACCCGAAAAGTACCCAATTTTTCTAGTAAAAATATTTACTAACACTTTTCAGCAGACTAAAGTTTTTAAAATAGAATTTATTGTTTCGAGTCGTATTTTACAATTCCGAGTTCGTATTTGGAATTTCTGAGAGATTTCATGGAAATCCCGTTTTTAGTCATCTTTGACTTTTCTTGACTTTTTAAGTCGTCTTTGACTTTTTCTTGACTTTTTAAAGTCGTCATTTACTTTTCTTGACTTTTAAGTCGTCATAAACTTTTCTTGACTTTTAAGTCATTTTTGACTTTTCTCGACTTTTAAGTCGACTTTGACTTTCGTTGACTTTTCCCGACTCGCCTTGTAAGTTTGAAGACCGAAATTTTATTAAAAAAAAATAATATTTTTAATTTATTTTTATTAAGATTTATTATGATTTATCATAATTTAATATAATTATTTTGATTTATTCGGAATTAAGATAACTTTTACGGTTAATCCCCGAACTCATTTAACTATTCCCGGGTCAACTTAAGTCCCGAAACCCGACTTTGACATGAGTCACACGCCCCCTGTCACTTTTTTTTCCACTCATATTAGATCTTTTAATTAATATGATTAAACTAATAAAAATATCTAAGATATTTGTAACTTTATCGGTCTGTCAACTTAAAACTCCGCAAATCGCGTAAAAACAGACCCGATTCCTCTCCATTTCCCACGTCTCTTTTTCCTCTCATAAGCCTTGATATTTTCCTTTCTTTTCATTATAATAACATAATATCTTGATATTTAGTTTAATTAACTTAATCTTTAATTATATTTAATCAATTACCGTAATATAATTATAAAATCCGAGTCAATTCCGTAACAACAATTTCAAAACCCGACTCAGTATTTCTTCTATAACTACACGGCTCACACACCCCACTTTACTCCTACAACTTTTCATTTTACAATCAATCAAATTAAGATCAAATTACTCGTTCTTCATCGTTCTTCATTCGTTCTTCGTGTTCTTCATTCGTTCTTCGTCGTTCTTGAGCAAAATCATCATAAAACCTTCATTTCTTAATTAAATCCGTCCTAACTTATATTGCTAGAATCTCCTCTTCGCTCTCCATCTTCAAGTACGGTTTATTTTCCATTCCGTCAAAATCGTTTTCAACACTTTAATTATGGAAAATCTATTTTTACTTCTAATAATGTTTTACTTGTCATTTCTTATAGGGGAAGATTTTGAAGACGAGTTTGGTGACTCGTATATATTAGGGGAAGATTAGAAGACGGGTTTCTTAGTTTATACTTCTTATTTTGGTGCTAATTGATCTTGCTAGCTAAGGTAACGATTCCGAGTTACTCGACAATTTAATGTTACATAGCTTTTGTTTCTTTTGTTTTTGGTTCATCTTTTGTTTTAGCTCATATTATTGTTACTTATGATTTTTAGTTAGTAACATGCTAAGTAGTTGTTATTATCATGTTTTATGAATTTATAGTATGTTTGGTGTTCTTGACATATTTGTATGATTTATTTATAACCATGATTTTTGTATGATGATGGTTGAATTGGATGTTTAAAAATGGATGTTGTTAATAAAAATCATGTTAGAAATAATTGGAAATGGTTGTTGTTGGTTGGTGGATAGAACCGTGTAGGGTGGCCGTTGGTGGGGCTGGAAAACCGACCCAAACCGGCCGGTTCAGGCCTGGTCCAGCCGGTTCAGGCCGGTCCAGCCAGGTCTGGGTTGGTCCATGGTGGGTCCGTGAGTTGGCTTGGGAGTTGTGTCGATGTTTGATTGTTTTGTTGTTATTTTGACGGGTTTTAAATATGTTAAGCATGCGGGAAAATATTAAGAAACGGTTTTAGGATTTTAGTCAAAACAGCCCAAACCAGGCCCGTGGGCCCAGTCCAGGTCCGGTTTGATCTCGGCCCAAATCAGCCCGTGGGTCCCACTTTGGACTTGTGACGGTTTTTGAGTTTATCGTTATTTTATCGTGTTTTGTAATATTTAGCAAGTGGGAAATGTTAATAAGTAAAATATTTAATTAAAAAGGTTTTTCATAAAATTAATATTTCTCACATGTTAGAAATTATAGTACGAGATCGTAGTTTAAATTTATATCCTTTAAGTCAAGCGGGTTTTTCGTAATAGTTAATAATTCACATGTTAGAAGTTTTAATAAAATAAGCATGAATTGAATATGATGATTTTATGTTGAAGTCTATGTGGTAAAGACTCTGTTTCTAGCCGGTTTGACCAAACGGGTTTGGTCAAACTAAGATCTAGTCAGCCCCGTTTTGACTGATGACCCGTCGGGGGACTCGGGTCGGGGATTTGTCTTCAAGTAAGGTTGTATTTAATTAATGAATTAGCCTTAGTAGATATGAGGCGATATGTTATTTGAATATGATTTATATGCAATTAGTCACATGATAGGAAATTGTTTCTGTGACGGTTTGATTGTATGATATGTGTTGTGTTGACTAAGTACCCATAGAGAATTATGAGTATATGGCGTCTTGACCATTCTAATTCTAAATGAGTATCTTGAACCATGACATAGATAGGCCGTACTGTCTTTAACGAGCATATGGAGTTCACAGCTTGATAGCTTTTGTGTCACGGCCTGGGGGGCTTATCTCCAAGTCGGGGCATGGCTGCCTAATAGTTCCACTTTGGGAATGGAGCCAGCTTAAGTACTAGCCTCTCTGCTAGGGGGGGTCGTCCCTAGTAGATTTCTCATGTACGGTTATGTCATGGGACGGGGAATGGAATAGCTGTGTGTCGCTAGTCTGGATCAGTCTAGGACTATGGATGTTTTCCTACCTTGTGGTATAGCCTCGAGTTTAAAGAGTCGACTATTGACTGTGCTAAGAACTTATGCCTGTTTGTAGACGTATTGGTCTTTCATGTTTGTATGATTCTATGAATCTTAGAAGGTGAGATGCAAGCCGGCTAAGGTTGATATAGTTTGGATTACCGGTTGTTAACTGATTCACATGATATTATGTTTGATTAGGGTTTGAGTGTATCATGGCCATGTTAACGGTAACCTCTGAGCTAGCATACCAGCTTCCCTACCTCGTGTTATATTTTATTATCGGATTCACATGATAGCTTTCATATGCTAGGTTATATGTTCGTTAATTGTTTCATAACATGAAAAGCATATCATATATGTTAAGGTTTTGTATTTTCCATATACATTGCTTTTATGTTATTCATGTTTAATTAAACTCGACATTTCGTGGCTGGGAGAACTCGGAGTTACTCCCCACTGACTGTGGCTTCCGTGTTTATATTTAATGCGGTTGGCAGGTTTGTGATGCATACATTGGGTACATTGACGAGCTAGCGAGCGAAGTATTTACCTTGGACCTATATTCGGTTCTTAGATTGTATATTATTATACACTCTTTTATTTCCGTATTATACGGGAGATATGTCTCCCGTCTTGTATATTTCTTTTGTATAATATTATTTCCGTTTTGTAATGAACCTTTTTTTTATTTATGACACCTTCGTTATGTATTCTCATATTTTATTTAGTTAAATTTTTTTTTTTTTCTTTCCGCAAATTTGAGGGTGTCACATTAATCATCTTATGTTTGTTGATGATCTCCTCATCTTCTGTAAGGGTGATATAAAGTCTATTTTTATGATTGTGGAGGGTTTTGATGTGTTTTCAAAGGCTTCTGGGCTGCAGATTAACAATGAGAAATCTGATTTGATCATTAAGGGGGTTGATAGGGAGACTGAGGAGTTCATTTTGGATAATACTGGTTTTACTAGGGGCAGTCTTCCTTTCAAATACCTAGGTGTTAATATTTCTCATAAGAGGTTGAACAGGCAGGATTGTAAGATGCTGGTTGAGAGGATGAGTGCTAGGATTAAAGGCTGGAACAGGAGGAAGATTTCTTACTCAGGAAGGCTTGTTTTGGTTAAGTCAGTTTTGAGCACCATCCATAACTATTGGGCACAGATTTTCATTTTACCTGTGGGAGTTCTTGATACTCTCAAAGCCCTTTGTAGAAACTTTCTTTGGGAAGGGGAGGAGACTTATTCTAAGGCTCCCCTTGTTGCTTGGAATGTCTTATGTAAGAGTAAAAAAGAAGGTGGTTTAGGCATATATGATAGTGTTAAGTGGAACATTGCAGCTGTTGGGAAATTAGTGTGGTGGATTATGCTAAAGAAGGATCATCTTTGGATAAAATGGATAGATAAGATCTATTTGAAAGGGAGGGATTGGCTTTCTTACAGTCCTAGCAATTCAAGTTCTTGGGCCTGGAGAAAGATTTGTGGAGTCAAAGAGCTTCTAAAAGAGGGCTTGCAATCTGAGGAATGGCTGGAAGAGGATGGTTACTCCATTAGTAAAGGTTACAAATGGCTGGATGGGAATGATAATAATAGTGGACTGGTTTTGTATCACTTGGAGCAGGCTTAACATACCTAAACATTGCTTCATTTATTGGTTGGCTGTTAAAGGAAGACTACTTACCCTGGATAGATTGCATAGAAGGGGGTTTACAGGAAACTTAAACTGCTTTTTGTGTGGGATCAACTCTGAAGATCATTATCATTTGTTCCAGGGCTGTTGTTTTGCAAGGAAGTGTTTTGACTGTTTAGATGACAGGCTCCAGGTCAGGCTCAACAATGATCATTCCCCTGCAGCATTACTCAGAATGAGAATGGGGACGGGATTCATCACAAAAGTGTACTGGTCATTAGTGGTGGCTCTTTATTATAACATTTGGCAATGCAGGAACAAGTGCAGGTTGGAGGCTTCTGTCCAGAGGACTGAGCAGTTGATACAGGATATATGTGTTCAAGCAAAGCTGAGATTAACGCAAAATGAGCTTGGTATTCTAAAGAGAGATGAGATTGTATGGTGTAGAAATAGACAACTTATGTAATTTTATCCTTTTGTCTGTTTTTCTTAGAGTGATTGTATGATGAGTATTATGGTACTAGGTTGTAAAAGGATTGTGGTTTGGAGGGCGTAATGTCGTTTTAATCAAAGCTTACATTTGCACCAAAAAAAAACCCGGGTCCTCTTTAGAAGCTCCCCCAAAAGTGTTATGCTCCATCAAATTGATGTAGGAAGGGCGCATATCAAAAGTACCATTTGTAGTAGGGGCAACTTCAATCCCTTTGGAATGGAAGCCAAGGTAAGCTCAGAATGACTGACTAGTTTAGTCATTATTGGTGTAGTTGTAACAGTGGTAGAAACAAATTTATACTCTTCGAAGGGTGGATTATCAGGAAAAGTGAATTGGTCGTAGTTAGCTTCAAGTGTACTTAAGTCTTCCACTTGACGTATTTCCGTCTGAAAATTCTGTCTAAAACAAAAAGTCTTCTTAGGTTCAGGATCGTAAGGTAAGATCTCAGATAGATTAGACCTGGGCAGAAACAAAATTGATAAAAAAAAGATGATATCAGCCTCAAGGAAATGAGGTTTAGACAAAAGACAGTCTAAGCAAAAAACAATACAGAAAATTGTTGCCTCCCCGACAACGGCGCCAAATATGATAAAGCCAAAGTCGTGGAGACTAAATCAAAGTAAATCATAACTCAATACTAACTAATAGTCAGTGGTAAGTAATGTATCGAATCCACATGGAAGCGGTAATAATCTTATTTGTTAATAACGAAGTGCGTCTTAAAGGTAACAAATCCTGAGTTTGTTTGTTTTGACTAAAATTAATTGCAATAATAAAGGACGAAATTAATAAGATTAAAGGTTTAGGGTCTCCGATTCACTAGGATTATTATTTTGGAATAAGGGAATAATCAATTAACTTGGAATAAAGTTATCTAAGGTCACAAGATCGGTCGATTCAATTATGCCCCTTTATATCTATAATTTAACATGCGATCGCTATCATTAAACGAGTTCTATGAAATTATCGAATCCTTATTTAGTCTTAACCCGGTCAGTGATAATCCTAATTTGCGAGACTAGTTAGTTAATCCTGGCCACTAGTCATCTAACTAGGTTTAAGACCATAATGAAACGAAAACTACGCAATAAGATAGATAACTTACAAAGGAATTGATAACTACATATTGAAACTTGAATAACTATGGAAAAGTGGTAATTAACGATTACAAAGTTAAATTAATGTAAGATCTTGCCAAACTTGAAAATATCCAATAGCTAATACTAATACTAGGTTTTTCTATGAGTGGTCTAAGTAATTAAAGAGTAACTAATAATAATAGAAAAGTTTTTATTTATATTACAAAATAAACCTATTTAAGGAAGTTATCGGAAACATTGAAACTATCAAACACTCGATCGAGTATAGCAATACTCGATCGATTATTTATGACCCACGACTCGATCGAGTATTTTTATACTCGATCGAGTGACCTCAGTAGATAAAATCTTCCCTTCGTTGTCTTCCCTACTCCTCTTGTTTTCCGTGCCTATTGACTCGCGGTGCTTATTACCATCCGATTTTTCCTTAAATGCATCTAATCTGCATTAAAAAAACCAAAAGGCGAAAGTATAGACATTTTAGCAATAATGGCATTTATTCATGTGATTAAGCAGAAACACTGTCACTAAAGTGACTAAGGGGAGTCATAAACATGTGAGTTTCTTAAACTCGATATTAGACATTTCTAATATCATATTATGAATAGTTTACTCTTAAACTATATAGATCTTATGCATGCATAACAAAATACAAAGATAAGAAGAAACTTTTCCTTTTATTGATCTTAGATGATATGGGCACAAGACTTGGACACCTTCCAAACCTTGTTCTTGAGCTTATATGATGAGGATGATCTTCCAAGTTTCAAATTAGAAACTCTCCAATTAGTTGCACCCAAGACTACCCCTTTAATCACTATATAAAATACTACACTAGTATAATATAATAGTTCCCTTAAAATATGACTAATAAACACTATTACTACTGTTAGTAATTTTATTAGTAAATTTATGAACAGAAGATGAACTTCTCAAGTTTCTTGTTGTGTGAGAATGTTGAGATGTAGAGAGATAAGTATATCTTTTCATGTATAAGATATCTTCTTAAAAATAAGAGGAACAAGTCCTCTTATGCAAGCTTGGTGGAACAAGTCCTCTTTTGTCTTTACAATGTAGTAGCTTAGGGTCTAGCTTTAGGTGATAATTATGTTGTCTAATCTTAATTAGAACAACTAATAATACATAAAACCTACCCTAACACCCTACCAACCGGTTTTTTCATGTCCATTTTATTTTTGTGACTTTGTCATTTGTCACATATGTGACATGTGACATGTAACATGTAATCTTTGCTTATAAATGTACATTTAACTAATTTAAATGCAATCTCATAACAAATAAATTAGACTTAACATTTTAAGTCACATATTATAATTACATGTAAATAAAATGGGTCATCTCATATTTGGTTAATATAATCTACAACAATTTGTAATTAAAATCAACCAATTTTGCTTATCTCAAATGTTTCATAAACATAATGCATTCTTAGTAATATAACAATTAAATTACTAACAAAAATGAATCTTATTTAATCATATTAAAATAAGATATAATTCTCACTTACAATGTAAACTTAGTTCAATTTAAGAGATTAATTAATCTGTATCACTATACAATTAATGAATGTACATGATAAGAGGATTGTCCTTTAGGTGTGACCTCAAAGGATCAACTGATCACCACCGTCATACGACAGTAACGTCAAACTCAATTGAGCCAATCGTTACCGGTTTATGTTGACCAGTTGACTATAATATTCATCATCCCTTTGTATTCTTATTATTGAGATTTAATTATGTGATCGCACCATTGTTGAGGACACTTACTCCAACAAAACATGTATATAACTATGACTCATCAATGAGCATATGAGGACTAATAGAGACATGACAATGATAGACCTCAAGACTAGGCAAAACGCACCTTGGCAATCGTATAGGTACTAGATGACTTGCAACTCACCTCTAGCAACCATATGATTGAAGAGGTTATCAAAAGGGGAAAGATAACACAATTATACAATCCACCAATAGTTACCTAAGACATAAGCAAGGATATCACCAAACAATATAGGCATGAAGCACATTATCCAAACCATCCAATCATTGTCTCACGGTAGTTGAAATGTACAATTTATCGGCACTAAACATGGCACACAATTCAAGCTAGTAAACAATGCACAATGACACCACTTCGCATGAATACAACATTTGACGGCCGGGTCCATCAACGTCGTGTGTTTACCTCCTAACAACTTTGTCATATTCACACTAGTTCAAGTTGGATGGATACCATAAATAGACGCTCAATCAGTGGTCTACTTATATGTTCGAGGTAGCATTCTCAAGTACTTGGCTCAGCGATATCTGATCATGACCGAGCACTACTCAAACCTATTCTAGTACTACTTAGAATCTACATCCAACAAGAAATGAGGTACAAAGGAATGAGAGTTTCACTCAAACCTATTCAAGACACAAAGTAACCTCACTACTTAGAATCTGAGTCCAGCAAAAACTGAGGTACAAAGGAATGGGAATTTGACTCAAAATTCATTAACATAACGACCATTCAAGGTATACATGACATACATGCGTGAGACAACCCAAAACCCGATATTAAACATATGAACGAAGCATAAGATAGATGTACCAATGATAAACAAGAGCCAATAATAAATACATAAGCATTAGCCCAAGTTTAAGAAACGGAAAAAAAAAAATATAATTCCCATCCTAAAACAACAAGTTTGCAGTCCAACTAAACTAAGGGTAAAATTTAAACGGGCATATCTGTTACAAATATTAGAATGAAGTAATTCCAAGTGGAGGTGATATCTTATCCTCTTATGGTTCCAATGGTAGGTCACACGCCAAAAAAAAAGCAATAACGAGGGAGATGTGGCCATTTGACAAAAGTCAAATAGTGCGGAGAAGGTTCAGCTGTTCACTCGATTGAGTGAAAGGATCCCCCAGTCAAGTTGGACACTACTCGATCGAGTAGTCACCCACTCAGTCAGTAATATGGGTCAGGTATCTTTTTCCCAATTCCTCTCCACACCGTCTCTAGCTAACTATTGCGTACACTAGGTCTAATGTGCAAACTTAAGCGGTTCTAGGAACGTCCAAAGCTCTCGATCATAAGGATGTAAAAAAACAAGAGACAGAATAATACAACTTTCACAAGAGCATTTCATCAAACTTATTATAACCAAAAGTTGGAAACAAGGCAATTAATCGACAACTATACCCAATAATCCTTATATTAACCCATCCTTGAACCCATAATCCACCACTAACCGTAACAAGGTCATTACTCACTCATTTTGAAATGGGAATAAAAAACAATAAGGTATTTCATCAAGAAAGCAACAACATTTAACATTTTTAACTAATATTAAACTAACCAACAAGTAGTGAAATGAATACAAATAGAAAACCAAGTTTAAGAAGAAAATATATTAATTTTAATGAAAGAATGAATAAAGATGAGAACTTTGATTGAATAAAAGAGATTGAGTCACCACTCAAGTTACAACCCAAGTTTAACAACTAAAACTAATTTAAAGGAGTCATTAGCTAAAGATTAAGCATAAAACCAAAAAGATTAAGGAATGATTAACACTATTGTAGAGATAGTTCTAGATCTAGGGTTTCGTGCCCTCTAATTACATAAGAGGGGATATATATAGTTTTTTAAAAAGAGGAGAGACGGGATTTAGAATGTTAATGCGCCTCATTAGTGTACCGAGCGTGACAGGTGAATCACGCTCGTAAAAGCTGGACCTCGAACTCTGCACGACCATGACAAAGGTGTCACGCTCGTGACATCTGCATCTCGACAATGGTCCTGCCTATGACCGCTGTTTTACACTAGTGACAGCTGCAAATTGCTTTGTCTTCCTCTCTTGGTCACGCTAGTGATGTGACAACCCTCGCGAATGCGGAAATATAAAACATACAAGCATGTGAATTATATAGCGGAAATATGAAGTTTTTAAAACTTTTATACATGCAGGATAGGAATACGAGGAATGTCAGTAATTACAAACCAAATATAAAAATACTACAAGAGACGTAGTCTCTCAAAATGTTATCAATGACAAAGTGATTAGCTAACTAGCTAAACAACGTCTAGAGGTGTTTCATCCAGGGACAACGCCCGCTAGCTCACACCCGAACCCAAAATACCACAAGCAAAAGCCATCCATGCAAGCAACCTGTTCATTCATGAAAAACATGAACGCCACAATCAGTGGGGAGTAACTCCGGGTTCTCCCAGCCATATCACATTAAATGTACATAGAAGGAAATACAAAAGTAGAGCATGCATACGTATAGATATACATGTGAGATACGATAAGGATAGATAGGCAATTCAATATATAATGATAAGAGCATAAGGAATACAAATCCGACTCCATCATGTTATTCAAAGACTCGGGGAAGACACTCTTAGGCAACCGAATACGCTCACTAGGGCTTGCATCTCACCGTTAGCGGTATAAGTTTGATAAGATTGAGACTCGACAAACAAACCATGCCAAGTCATGCGATGATCACAAAGAATCCAACATATTATCATCCATTCACGAACCCATACATTGACGGTGCCCAATCATGCAATGACCATGAATAATATCATGAAATCACGCATTCAAAGACGACGGTGCCCAATCATGCAATGACCATGAATAATATCATGAAATCACGCATTCAAAGACGACACAAGACGACATCTCTCACGGTAAATGAAACGCACTAGCATCGTGTACATGGCAAGTATGATTACAAGGCATCCACGGGATCATATTTCCCTGAACTCATACGCGATGCTTACATTTCGCCTATGTAGACTAATTTCCTCCTGGTAGGAACGATAATTAAACGGCTCCTAATCTAAACCTGGCCAGATTCTCGGAATCACATTTTCCGATTCGACATGCGATGACGTTTCGCATCCAAGACTCGGTCTTACAAATAAAACGCCGAGTACCCACATTCTCGGTAGATCAATTCACGAAAGAGGCGGAAAACGAGCTCAAGCCTCATAACATGCGGTACGCTACATGCAAATAACACCACCTCGCAAGTACACAACATTTGACGGCCGGGTCGATCAACGCATAGCGTTCAACTCCCAACAACGTCGTCGTATGCCCACTAACACATGCATTTAAGCAGTAGGATACCTCTCCGTTCCGACATTCCAGCCTTACGAACGGGAAGGTAGCCAAGGGAATGAGAGTACAAAGCACAAGACAAAATAGTGCTCAAACCGTATCATTTGTAAAAACCGACTCAAAGTGAGAACATACCAAAAACCGTCACAAAACATGAGAATAGGGAATCATATAAGTTTACATATGATAAACATGAGTCAATACATGATACATAAGCAGTAGAACAAGTTTATGAAGCATAATGAATAAAAACATAGATCACCTCTCCAAAACAACGTTGTTTGGAAACCAACGAAAACAAGGGTCCACTTCAAACGGTCATAACTGGAGTTCTAGACATGAAAATGCAGAAATTCTAAATGGAGGTGATATCTTATCCTCTTACGGTTCCAACGAGATGTCACACGCTTAAAACAAGCAAGTAACGAAGGAGATATGATCATTTTACGAAAAGGGGTCAGTGCAGGAAAAGTTCAGTCGGCAGAGAATTACGCAGCCTGCGTCACCACGACGCAGCCTGCGTCCTTCACGGGATTCAAGGACGATCAATTTCCAACATGTTATCAACAACAAAATCCTCATTTATCATCACAAATCATTAATTCTCATATCAATTAACAACTAACAACAACCAACAACAACAACACAAGTCCTAAGCATACTAACCATAATCTAAATACGATTACTAGCCTAGAAAACACATAAAACACGTAAATGAT
>JAIUZE010073863.1:0-39856 GCA_022085475.1 Heliosperma pusillum | reverse complement strand
AATAGACACGCCAATCCTAATGGCGTGTCTAACTAATGTCATATGGCAACACCTTCTGTATTTTCAAAAAACATCAATGTTAAAGACACGCCAATCCGAATGGCATGTCTTCATCTACAGACACGCCAATGCGAATGGCGTGTCTAATGCTTATATTTTTGCTTATGTTTCTGCTTTGGGCCAAAAAAATGAGCTGAATAGACACGCCAATGGCAATGGCGTGTCTTAGCCTCGATATTGACTCGCAAAACCCGAGCCTACGTGGACACCAAAACGATAAATAGTTTTTAGACCAACCCAAAACGATAAATTTTTATTTTTTCAGCATTATTTTAAAAACGGATTCATTAAAGACAAGATTAAGTAAAGAAATTGTACCAACTTAGAGAAAGATGAGAACTTTGATATCAATAACCAAGATTTTGTCACAAATCTTTGAATATAAACCAAGTTCCACACTAAACCAAGTCGAAATTACTAATTAACTAACTAACTTGCTTAATTATGGAAGATTAATACAAGATTAAATACTAATTCTATGAGGGTTTTAGATCTAGGGTTTCGTGTCCTTTAATTACATAAGAGGGTCTATATATAGGTTTTCAAAATGAAGGAAAGATGGGCCTCGAGAAGCTTCATGGACTGGCAAAGTCACGACCGTGAAATGGGTTTCACGGTCGTGAAACACGTCTCACGACCGTGAAACTCCAAGTCACAGTCGTGAGAGTAGTGGCAGAGCAAGGTCTTCTTTCACGAACAAGTCACGACCGTGAAACAAGTTTCACGACCGTGACTGAGCTTTCACGACCGTGAAATGAGTTTCACGGCCGTGAGCTGAAATGCACGAAATCCTTCTTCTTGGAAAAGCATCTCACGACCGTGAAATGCCTTTCACGCTCGTGAGATGCTCATTTCCCTTCTTCCTTCGCTTGGCTTTGTTGTTTCCTTCCCGGTTTCGCTTGCCTTGACTCGGGAGGGCTTTGGCGCATCGAGTAGGGCCCCCAAGGGTATGCGGAGCCCCCAAGGTATGTCGTGAGTCCTCCGAATGATTCACCTTCTTCTTTGTTGATCAAAACTAGGTAGAAATCGCCTCAATTGAAAAACACGATAAAAGCGAGAAATATGCTAGAAGAAGGTAAAACACGTAGAAACGCTCTTAGGGAGCGTTAAAGGCAAGCAAAACGAGACAAAAAGGGGTGAAAATGTAGGGTGAAATGACACTATATCAGGTAACCCCCTTATTTATTTGTGAAGGTCTAGCTAAGACTGCTGGATAAATTAGGGTGTTATAAAACGAGTCATTATCTTTAGTTTCTATGCCACCGCTACTTTGTGCAAATTAGTCATTCCAACGGTTTTCAAGCTCCTCATTATTGGTGTCGACTAACGACTTCATTCAATCACATAGCTACTCGTTTCGAGACCTTCATCGAGACAAAACCAACCAAGTTAAAATGATTTATTTGTTCCACAAACGCAATACGTTATGTAACATGTGGCTTTAGACCGATGTGCGCGAGTGCGCGCGCGGATGAATTGTCCTCGGTTTGCCGATTAGAAAATTTTAAAAATTTAAGCATCACAATTAATTGTATAATACTCAACTACAAGCAATGAGACAAAGGCTATGTGAAAACTTCATAATTCTATGCTCATAAATTATATGTGATAGAATCACACTTGGTTGATGATGTCTAGTTTCATTGTCATTTAATGGTTTGATTCTTAGTTATGATTTATACCATTTGAAGCTTTCAGTTATTTCTAAAGAATGGTGCAAGGATGATCAAAGATGAAGAAAGCCTTAACCTAAGTCAAATCTTGTAAACAAAATAGTGTAACATTCTTAGTTTGTCAAGTGACTGCAAAACCATACAACAGTGCAAGTCACTGCGACACTGTGTTCTGATTCAACTCAATAGAGAAATTCTCGAATAAATTTATTTGTGAAAGTATTCAACTCTCTCTTTCTAAATGATTTCTAATTTCTAAATGATTTGTGAAACAAACTGCAAGTTTGAAAAAGAGAAGTTTGCTAAATTAAGAAGCTACCTTTTATCCTCTAGATCAAAAGCTAACTTTGTTAATAATCAATGGTCCCTTGATTAATAACCAAGTAATTTGTTCCCATAATAATTGTGGAAACACTTCTTTCTTTTCTGAAAAATAGACAGCTCTCTTGAGGTTCACAAATCTGATTGTACTCATGAGATTTTAAAATGATTCTTCATCATATTACTTATTGGATAAAAGATAGGATGTTGTGTTGAGAGGTCCTTCCTTTACACACTCTTCCTCTATAAAGAGCCTCACACTTTGTCATTCATTACCAAGACTTTTAAGTACATTTATTGAGAAACTATGCAAATCATTTATGAGTTTAAAGTTTTTTTTTTTTTTTTTTTTTGGTAAAATGTAAATTATATGAGTTTAAAGTTTTGTTTTCAAGTATTTTCAAAATCGTTTTAAGTTTTAACGTTTTCAATCGTTTTTAAAAAAAGCTGTAAATCTTTATGTATCAGTTCGTTACACGGTAACATCTAAGTTTGTTCCATGATCTCGTGTTTAAGTCTTAATTGTGATCTCCATGTTCATTAAGTAAACGATTGAGGTTCAAAACTCTACAAACCTATGAGATAGAACACATAACATCTTGAAGCGGAGTAGCTTTAAGTTTGAGTGCAACCGGGGTTGGTTGACAAGTTATTTTCATTGTAAGGGGTTTAGTAAGTTTGAATAAATTTCTAAACAAACAATAAAATAACATTGGACATAGGTTTCAGAGTAAAAGCTAAACCAATTTAAAAACATCGTATTGTTTGTTCATTTACTTTCACATTCCGCTGCCTTATTTACTTACTGCTCATCTCGCAATTATGTATGTGCCACAGTCTTCCATATTGTGACTCATTGCATATCTAGTTGCCTTGTTTGTGTCACAGTCTCTTATTATATTGTGACTCATACCTGTTGTTACTTACTCGTGAACTTAAATCCAATTGAGCTTCTCAAGTCGCCTCGTACTTAATTGTTCTTGCTTGTCTTTCTTAAGTGTTAATCGTTCTTAACTCTTCAATATATGATGTCAAAATTTCGGTAAATAACATAAAGTAAAACCAATTCCATAGTTTAACATTGGCTTATATGCTCTAATCCCAAATTTTGCAAGTATTGACAAAATATGTTTAAGATCCACACAAAAGCCATCAACAATGATATAGTATCACAAAGAAAATAATCAGTAGAATACGGGGATAACAAGAAAGCAAATAAAGGTAACTCAAAACTAGTACAGTACACAGAGAGAAGGAGTGACACAAAAGATAAGGAGTTTGTTGTCAAGTCGAATAAAAATAATCCTGTAAAAATTATTAACAAAAACTTGCGGGGCAGTAAAGAATGAGCCTTTGAGTGAAGAGAGTGGTCAACATGATTAAAACAAGTGAAGTATATATAAATACTTAAGTGAAACTCGGGAAGGAGACATAAGTCAAGAAGTATATTTTGTACTGTATGAAGTAAGTAAGTGTAACAAGTAAAAATAGCCACTTATACATGGGTGTGTAATGAATTTCAATATCAAACAAAAAAATCTACAAAGACGATAGCTTCTTCAATGTTTGCAAAACAAGATGTAAACAAATACACAGTAAAAAAATGGTGATTGACAATGTGAAACATAAATAATTCCGTGAGTTTTACTAACAACAAAATTAGTTTAAATATAAATAACAAAACCAATATTTTTCTGCTAAACAAACAAGGTACTTGTCACAAATAAGCAACCTAGATTTGAGTAGATCTTCAAAAAAATTATAAAAACGCAAAACAAAACTTTCTTTTTTTATCTAAAAAAAGAATCAAATAATAACCACGAATAACTCCTTTGAATTAGGATCATGCATCACTTTATTGCTACACATATACTCACCAAGTCTTTTCTCTTAAACATTTCTAATGGTCACATTTTCGAGTCATTCTTTAGTTGCCACTTGGCATGAATAGTAGTAGCTCATTCTTCTTCTTCTACTCATATATATATCAAAGGCTAAATATAAAAATCTCTTGCACATAAAAATTTATAATCACTAAATCTAAAGGATTAATATTAAAATGACAATTCAAACTCTCTCTTATATTATCCCAAAAGTTGGACAGTTGGGATCAAATGTTGCTAAAAGAAGCGCATATGTTTCTAATGTTTTTCAGGTCATTGCACGACAATATGCTCAAGCGGTATGCTCTTAAAATATATATTGTGTAGTTATTTACCCCATTTGATTTTTTCTAAACTTGACTAGTGGGTCAAACTTATGTTAGACATGTGAGTTAGCTTAATTAATTTAACAATTGTACAAGTATATATTGTTGTCATTTTTATATTTGTTTATTGTAGCACTTTATATGCAGCATCTTTGGGTGTCATTATATATAATCTGTTTATGAGTGAGTACGAAGTAATTTGGTTGTGGTTATAATTGATTCATTATGTACTTTAATTAACTATTTAAAAGCTTTGAAATATGGCTTGAATATGTTGAGAAACAAATTGAGCTATATAAGTCTACATTTCTCTAGATACTAACAAAATATGAATTTTATATGATTAGGGATCAGGATCTCACTCGCATCAAGATGTGACAAACGCAGCTAAAAGAGGACTCAACGAGGCATTAAGAACCGGAGAAAACTTGAAAAATAAGGCAGCTTCCACGGCTGAAGATGTACGTACCCCATCGGATGTATCAATCTTTCATTTTTCATATCATGCATATTGTTTTAAGTTAGCAAATTAAGGGTAATAAGTGGCCGTTCATACAAAGAAAAATAATTTTTTTAAAAGAAAATATTTTAAACTTAGCCATACCCATAATTATAATGTTGGTCATCAACAACATTCTTATATTCAATAATTTGCGTCACGTGATATATTTTTTTATGTTAAGATGGCTGAGAGTTCAAGAGAAGCAGCCCATAGTGTAGCAGAGAAAGCAAAACAAACAGCACAAGAAGCATGGGAATCAACTAAGGAAACTGCCCTGAAGGCTAAGGACACTGCATTTGACAAGGCGAGTGAGGCTAAGGAAACCACCAAAGAGACTATTGATCGTAGCATGAACACTAAGAACAATCCCCGCTGCTAGAAAAATCAACCACGACTTATTAGTATAATCTTATATTGGCAATATGAATCATAAGCTATACTCTGATTTTTTTAAAACTAAATTATATGCTCAATCAACATTATTTTATTATGTCATAATTTGTAACAAACTAATTACTTTGTAGCATTCTTCATTTTACGTGATTTTAAAAGAACTACCAATATTGAGGGTAAAGCATAATAAAATTGAAGGTTTTTTTTTTGTTTGCTCAAGCGAGAGAGAAAATATAGAGGTAGTAAACTATGTAAAGGCTCCCTCATCTCATTTAAGGATTAAACTTGGGATCCTAAATCACCGGGATTTGATATCATGTAACCAACCATCTCGGCTAAAAAGTTAAACTGGTGATAAGTGTTTAATCAACATTTTTATACCTTTAATATACTTGGACAAAAAGGTCGTCGTAAAAAAATGTCATCTCTTGTGATGTATATTTGTTTTTTGATAATATGTTTTATGAAGTTTATTAGTATAAAACTTCTCAAATTGTCGTAAATAAGGGGTTATAATAGAAGTTTTCTTTCGTATCCAGCCATTTAGTAAATAGTCTTCTCGGGAAAAAAATATTTGTTACACTAGTCAACATAATATATTAAGAAATATATATGTATTATCTTTTTTTTTTGTAGGGAGGTTTCATATATAGATTATTATTGATTCAAATGGAGGAAATATTTAATAATAGTTGTTTTTTACTTTATTCAAACACAAAATTTCATTAAGGATGTGGGCATTTTTTAGCCTTCATGATCAAAATACAAGAAAACTGCTTTAGATGTGACTCTTAGACCTGTCAAACGGGTTAGACGGGCGGGTTAAGAATTCAGTCAATTCGGGTTCGAGTTCAATAAGGGTCGAGTCTACTCCGGGTCTCTAAAAAACGGTTTTATACGGGTTTTGGGTCGGGTTCAGGTCATAAAAGGGATTGATTAACGCCTTTTTACAAATGATTATTTCTTTTTATTGCCTTTTTACAAATGATTATTTTCTTTAGTTTTAATTATACATACACTTTGTTCTTAATTTTTAAAATTATCTTGTTTAATACATGATATGAGTAAGAAAACGCATTTTTGCTTAACATATTCAATATCACAACATTCTAAAAAATACTGGATCGACTACTGTTACATGTACGTGACAAATAGTTACTATATTTATATGAGTAATTAATCATGAGACAAAACTGTGCTTAATAAATATAAGCATAATTTTTTATAAAAATAAAATAAAAATTTTAATATATTTTTTAATCATTTTATATTAGTTTTTTTGCTTTAAATATAATTTTTAATAAAGTTACCTAATTTCGAGTCGGGTCACAAGTTTAGTGGATCTTGACTTTAAATGTGTTGGTTGATATCGAGTCGGGTCGTCTACAGGTTCGGGTTGAAAAGAGCGGGTTATTTCCAGTTTATTTTCGGGCGGGTTTCGGTCTGGTTTTCGGGTCGAGTCATATTTTGACAGGTTTAGTTGTGATCCTAATTTTAAGAAGTGACGCATAAAGTTGTACCATTTACCTGAAGAATGATCTCTACAGTTAGAGTTTAGATATCTTTTTTTTTGGCAGCAGTAAAGAGACGCAACTACATAATGTATTGGCTTTTTGGGCCATAGTTACATCCAGAATAAAACAGCATAAATACAAACAATAAGCCTACTAAAACTAGCTCACTATATGAACCGTGCTACAAGTGGTATAACCAACCGCATGGTTACCCTGGTTAACAAGCATGGCTTGGAGACCAAACCCCACCCCAACCCTTACAAACTCAGATGGTTGAACAAAGGTGCTGAAGTAAGGGTTGATCAACAATGTTTAGTATCTTTCTCTATTGGAGGTACCTACAAGGATGAGGTGACTTGTGATGTAGTGCCTATGGATGCATGCCATTTACTGCAGGGCAGGCCATGGGAGTTTGATAAAGATGCCCTGCATAAAGGGAAGAGCAATGTGTACACTTTTAAACATGGGAGTCAAAGGATAGTCCTTACACCTCTGCCTCCAAACACTAGGGACTATGGTAGTCCTAGTACCAGTGGATCCAAGGAGGTTCTTTTCCTCAATGAAGCAGCCATGCTCAGGGAGGTAGAACAAGAACAACCTGTGTATTTTCTCTTGTCCAAACAGGTTGAGGAACCAGTTGAGGTTCCCCCAGAGGTAAAGAAGCTGATTAATGAGCATGAAGATGTATTTCCAGAAGAACTACAATCAGGACTTCCTCCCCTAAGGGGCATAGAGCACCAGATAGACCTCATTTCAGGTGCCATGCTACCTAACAGACCAGCATACAGGAGTGACCCCAAGTCCACCCAAGAGTTGCAGAGACAGGTAGAGGAGCTCATGTCAAAAGGGTTTGTCAGGGAAACTTTGAGTCCTTGTGCAGTACCTGCCCTCCTAGTCCCTAAGAAGGATGGCTCATGGAGAATGTGCATTGACAACAGGGCCATTAACAATATCACTGTCAAGTATAGGTTTCCCATCCCAAGACTGGATGACATGTTGGATGAGTTAAGTGGAGCCAGCCTATTCTCCAAAATAGATCTCAGGCAAGGCTATCACCAGGTGAGAATTAGGGAGGGGGATGAATGGAAAACAGCCTTTAAAACCAAGCATGGGCTTTATGAATGGCTGGTAATGCCATTTGGTCTATCTAATGCCCCTAGCACATTCATGAGACTTATGACTGAAGTCCTGAGGCCTTTCATGGGCCATTTCATTGTGGTATACTTTGATGATATCCTGGTCTATAGTAAGGGCAAAACTGAACATCTGAACCATCTAAAGTTGTTATTTCTGAAACTGAGGGAGCATAAACTCTTTGGGAAGATGGAAAAGTGTACTTTCATGGCTGAGGAGGTTAAATTCTTGGGGTATGTCATCTCTGCCAAGGGCATATCTGTGGATCAAGAAAAGATTGCATCCATTAAGTCTTGGCCTACTCCCAAGAACATCACTGAGGTTAGGGGTTTTCATGGCCTAGCCTCCTTCTACAGAAGATTCATAAAGGGATTCAGCACTATTATGGTGCCTGTAACAGAAGGGATGAAGAAGGGTGAGTTCAAATGGACTGAGCAGGCACAAGCAGCCTTTGAACTCATCAAGAAGAAGCTTTGTGAGGCACCTATACTAGCCCTACCTGATTTTGATCAGCTATTTGAAGTAGAGTGTGATGCAAGTGGGGTAGGGATTGGAGCAGTGCTCATCCAAGGAAGGAATCCTGTGGCTTTTTTTAGTGAGAAGCTCAATGGGGCTAAGCTCAATTATTCCACATATGACAAGGAATTTTATGCTCTGGTGAGAGCCCTCATGTACTGGAGCCACTATCTCAAACCCAAACCTTTTGTACTTCACTCTGACCATGAGGCACTGAAATACATCAATGGCCAACACAAGCTCAGTACAAGGCATGCAAAATGGGTTGAGTACCTCCAGTCCTTTAATTTCTCAAGCAAATACAAAGAGGGAAGGTCAAATGTTGTAGCAGATGCTCTATCTAGAAGGCATTCCATGCTGGTGACAATTCAACAAAAGGTGATAGGCTTTGAATTTATGAAGGAGTTGTACCATGATGATCCTGATTTCATAGAAGATTGGTTAGCTCTGCAGAACAACCCTATGGTAAAAGAAACCAAGTATCAGCTGCAGGAGGGCTACTTGTTTAAGGGAAACAAATTGTGTGTCCCTAGAGGCTCATACAGGGACCTATTGGTGAGGGAAATCCACTCTAATGGGCTAGCAGGACACTTTGGGGTGCAAAAGACCTTGGATATCCTACAAGATCAGTTCTATTGGCCCAGGATGGAAGGAGATGTTCAGGCTGTTCTTAGGAGATGTTCCACCTGCCAAAAGTCAAAGAGTTCCTTCCAAGCAGGGCCTTACACTCCACTACCTGTGCCTGACAGGCCTTGGGAAGACATCAGTATGGATTTCATTATGGCTCTACCCAGGACTCCTAGGGGAAAGGACTCCATCATGGTTGTGGTTGATAGGTTCAGCAAAATGGCCCACTTTGTGCCATGTAAGAAGACTGAGGATGCATCAAGGGTTGCTGAGCTCTACTTCAAAGAAGTAATCAAACTACATGGGGTGCCTAGATCAATTGTTTCAGATAGAGACACAAAGTTTATGAGCTACTTCTGGAAGACTCTGTGGAAACTCCTAAACACTAGGTTGCTCTTTAACACATCCCACCACCCCCAAACAGATGGACAAACAGAGATCACCAACAAAACCCTGGGAAGAATACTAAGGTACATTGTGAAGAAATCACTAGGGGACTGGGATCTGAAGCTAGCCCAAGCAGAATTTGCCTTCAACAGGGCCCCTTCATCAAGTACTGGCCACAGTCCCTTTGAGGTGGTCTATGGCAGTAACCCACTCATGCCCATAGAGTTGTCTAATGTACCTAAAGAAATACTGAACTATGATGCCAAGACTAGAGTAGAACAGATGCTCAGGTTACATGAGCAGGTCAAGAGAAACAGAGAGAAGACTAATGAGCAATACAAAATCAAAGCCAAGGTGCCAAGAGGAAAGAAGGAGTTTCAGGCAGGTGATCTGGTGTGGTTGCACCTCAGAAAAGAAAGGTTCCCAAGCAAAAGAAAGAACAAACTTATGCCTAGAGCAGAAGGGCCCTTTGAAATTATAGAGAAGGTGGGAGAAAATGCTTACAAAGTAGATTTGCCAGGAGAGTATGGAGTCCATGGTACATTTAACATAGGAGACCTTAGCCCCTACTATGACAGTGAAGAAGAGAACTCTGGAGATTTGATGCTCAAATATTTCCAACCTGGGGAGGATGAAGCAGGAGCTAGGGGAGAAACCTCATTTGATAATCCAGTTCAGACAACAACCAACAAACACACCCATATTCAAACCAAGGCAGATCAAGCTCAAACAACTGAGTTTTTAAAAGCAACACAAGGTAGCCATGCCCAAGCAACACACAGCCAAGCCATGACACCCTCAAAGGCTCATGATCAAGCAACAACAACATCAATACAAGTCATGCCAACCAGAGTAACAAGGTCCCAAGTCAGCAACAACCAGAGGAAGCCCACAGACACCAGTACCAGTTCCAAGCCACATATCCTACATCAATTGTCCAAGAAATGGCTCCAACTTCTTTTCCCATCTAGTTGAGGTCCTTAGCTACAAAAAAGTCCAGGATAAGTTTTCCTAATTGTCCTTGGAAGTTCAAGAAAAACAGCCCACAAGTTAATGAGTCACTGTGAGAGCAAGGCAGGTTTCAAGACCAATGAATGAGCAAAGCATCTTACTTTTTGTGTGACCCTCAGTAGTAATTAATAAGTATGTTGGGGAGGTCTTAGAAGTCCATCTCAAGGTCCCTTTTGAAGCAGCAAACAACCAAGACAAACCCCTCAACAACCTACACTGCATTGCCATTTCAGGAAAGGGACAAAGTTGCTTTTCAGCTACTTTTCTGAAGTTGTTTGCAATCTCTTTAGTTCGTCCCATTAGTAGACTTTTGTATGTATTTTGTTGTTATTCCAAGGCTCATTTCAAGCCCTCAGATATAGTTTTATGTTGAGTGGTGGAGATCCTATGTAATGCTCTATATATAGAGCCTTTTGATGTAACAAAAAACTCAGAATGCTTGAATGAAAAAACCAGAGTTTACTCTTTCTTTGTTAACCTGTGCCATCCTTGGTTAGCTCAAAAAAAACTTTCAACAAACTTGTGCTAGTCTTAGTTTGTTGGCCTAAGTTAGGGTCATTCACTTGTGCTTGTCTTAGTGGGTGAGTTTAGCTTAGGATTCACTGCATTTAGAGCTACCTGTGCTTGTCTTGGTAGCCTTGAATACAGGGTTATCTATCTTGTTATTGTTTGTGTTGTGTGTGTTTTCTACTCTTGTCTTACCCCCCAGTTTGGTGTTTCATTTGGTCTCACATGATTCAAGAACACAAGAGAAATTCCCAACTTCTAGGTTAGATCCTCGTAATAACATGTTAAACCCTATTTAATATGCTAAGACAACATTAAACAAGACTAACTAAGACTAATTACTGAAGTTTAAGGGAGAAATTGAAGATCGAATGAATTTACGTAACACTAGAGTGCTTAAAAGTAAGAGCTTAAGCTTGGATCTATAACCCCTTCTCTTGAACGTTGAGGATTATCAGTGTATGTTTTAAGTGAGTTTTAATGGGTGATGAATGCATAAGGTGGCTGCACAAGTCTATATTTACTAAGCCTTATCTAAACCCTCAAAAGTAAGGAAAAGAAATAAATAAAACCGACCTATATTTCCGCGACTCAGTTGAGTAGCTCGGTTCACTCGACCGAGTGGCACCTACTCGAGCTATTGCCTTACTTACTCAACCTCGTGACGCCAAAAGAGAAGCCATTGTAAACTACTCCCCCGCCTTACTTCAAAACACTCTCAACACTTACAAACGACAATACCTGCAACAAAATGCCACAACTTATATTAATCCCCCTGAACTTTGCAGATGGTTTACAACACATTCCAACGAACACTCCACTTTAGACACATCAAACTTATACCACCAATGTAACACCGTCTCTTACATCCTTTCACCAACACACTCTCTTATCAATCCTCGATTACATCCTCTTTTCATTTCTAACCAGTTCACACCACTATGCCAAAATCTTGTAATTAATGAGTTTCTAAATTTACACTTATATGCCGCTTAATATGTGCACCCACATCATTTACACGCCAAGGATCAAAGGAACATTTACAATAATCTGACACCAAACCTTAATGCTTTCCTTAATGTAACATTATTGCTCGAAATTCGTTTTTCCAAAACTAACTCTCGTTCCAAAGGCAGACCAATTCCATGCTTGCTAAAAACTTACACATATATTTATAACCATCATATCCATATTCCTTCCTCAATAAGGATAAAAATAATCACTTCACAACCTACCCAACTAATAATTACACTTTCTTAGTATCACCATACTTAATCGCTGCCCACACTAGCTAACTAGTGTTCTTTCAAATTCCCTAGACTAGAAGGATCCCTCGACGATACAACAAACATTTAATTTCCAATTCGACATCTTAAAATCCCTTTGTAAACCCGGTTACTAATTCCGGAAATTACTAAATCCATAACTATACATCCCCACTACCATAACTCTTACCTGACCATAGTACTCTACGATCAATAGGATGATATCTCTACGACAGTTAAGCTAAACTCATAACAATCCTTTAAGATCCCAAATCCTCGATTATTGTAGATACGCGTATCTGTTGATACCAGAATTTATAGAAATCCCGAGCAATACCCCATGATGATAGGAAAAATGTGATATCCTAGGACACCGTTAGAATAATAGGGCGTGGTTATTTAAATTGGTTATACGAATTAAAACGATTTTTAAATAAGCTTATTTTTAGCTTAGTTAAACGAGAGAGGTTTTTGTTTGATAACTGATTTTTACGTTTAGTTTTAAAATGAAATGGATATTTTTTATTTCAAAATATTACGTTTAGTTCAAGTTATTTTCATTTATCGTTTTAAAATGAGTTTAAAAGCGAAGGTTTAACTCAATTTTGTAGCTATATTTGAAAGTGATTTTGAACTCGATTTTCAATGAAAATATCGACCCATTTTCCCTACCCATCGGCATTCACACTTCCATGATCTCACACACATACACTCATGTCCAAAAGCTTTTCCCAACACTCATCTTTGAAGCTTACAAACCCATCCCCTATACCCGTGTTTCAGCCCTCAACCGGCTACCTTCATTAGCTGATTAGACAGGTTTAGTACGGTGTAGGAGTGAAAATTAATGCGAATAATTGTTGGAATAAGTGAGTTTTGAAGGTCTAATTGTATAAATTCTCATTTTAAGAAATGAATTGTGTTATGGAATATTAAGAAATGAATTGTGTTATGGAATATTAATTGTATAAATTCGTGTTATGGGGATATATGACGTCTATTAGGACTGCGGCCGGCGCAGCACCGTACTATCTCACATACGGGATGGAAGAAGTCCAACTAGTCGAACTAGAAATTCCATCTCTTTGGATTTTGTTAGAAAGTAATGTCCCGGAAGCTGATTGGGTTAGGGTAGGTACGACTCACTCGTCTTACTAGACGAGCGTCGTTTGAATGCCCTCTACCACGTTCAACTCTATCACAAAAGGATAAAAAGTGCTTTAAACAAACGGGTGAAGCCCCATGAAATCAAAGAAGGTGATTTAGTTCTCAAGTTAGTACAAGCTTTGTTGCCAATCGACTCGGGGGGTATATTAAACCAAATTGGGCAGGCCCCTACTTGGTTAAGAAGATGTTGTCAGGTGGTGTAGTCAGATTGAGTGATTTGGATGACAATGACTTCACAAATCCAACAAATTTGGACTAACTGAAGAAATACTATTCTTAACTCTGGCTCTCGATATCATAAATAAATAAAAAGAATTAGTTGAATTATGATGTTTTAGACAGCCTAAGACATGAGCATCTTGCTATGCTGCTTTTGTGTTGTGAATCGTTATTTGCAATACACATTATCTCAAGTTACTTATGTGGAACTACGTATCCGGTTTGATTATGCTTAGGCAAATACGTAGTCAACTTTTCTAAGAAAAGTGCATTTGCCTGTTTTTGATAAAAAATAGAAAGAAAGAAATGCATGAACGGGGAGTTTTAACAAATAATAGACTTCTATTTTTCATGGGGTAATGCCCATTACAGTTCTTTGAAAAATAAACAAAACAAAAACTAAAAATGATGCCCCAATTAGTAATAATAAATAATAAGCTAAGCCTATTGTTTATTCCCTTATTTTTCCCTCACCTTTGTCTTTTGAGTCTTTGCGAGCTTATCTTCTTTAAGGAGGAAGTCGAGGCATCTTCAAATTATGGAATTCCCTTGCACACTTTTTAGGAGGAATCCTCATATCCTCCTTAGGGCCAAGTCTTTCTTTAACACTAATTTGGGAACCAAGTCTCCCGTCAAAAACCGAAATCGCGTCGTCCCTAGGACCCAGCTGTGTCCACACATATGACGTCAAGGACTCAGTATTTTGCGCTTTCTTATTCTTTGTCTAAGGCTTGGGCTCGTTTAGTTTCTTGGTCGTGAAAAACTCACGATTTTCCGTGCCTTTTCCATGATATCTGAGGTTGAAGGCTTCATCCTTTCATAGATTCTCCTGGGCAGCAAGAGAGTTTTCTTTGGTCAATTACTCATAGGAATGAGAAACCCAAGTTGTCCGACGAGGCTTAAGCACGTGCCAGATGGGACTCTGTCGCAACCTTTGTTACTAAGTCTCACCCATAGCTAAATATAGCTCCATGACTAGTCCAAGAATAGTTTCCCTTGTTGGGATTACTTGTTGGCGACCAAACTGCCGCACAACGCGATCGGGAAATATATGGGAAGATCACCTCAAGCCAGAAGCAGCGTGTGACGTGACCTTGCACTATCCGGAACGCCAATGAGAGAAGTCAGGTGAAGCCAAGGCACAAACCAGCGAATAATATGGCCACCTTCTTGGTTAAGGTTGTTTTACCAATATGGTGGATTGTGATGAAAACCATACTGAAAATATGGAGAACGGGGAGTAATTCCTCGCATCTCATATTTTTCAGGATTTTCGGGAGATTCAATCAGCTGCAATCTTTCATACAATCAAGCCTGCAGCAACAAAAAGAGCAAACGTAAAAAAAGACTTTAAAAAAAAGACAAAAAAAACGCGTTGAAGAAAAAAAAAACACGAGCAAAAAAAAAACAGACAAAAATAAAAAAAAATAAGAAGAAAAAAACATAATACATGCAGAAGACGGATACATCCGTACCACTAAGTTGAAAGATTTTACTTTTTTGCATCAAGACTTCTAATCGTCTCAGCAAGGTTACGTCAAGAAGGATTGCAACATGTCTCCATCTGGGACACCACTGAGATAAGTTTTGCTTGCCCTACACAAGTTGTGCGATGCATCCTCCCTTCAAAGAGGAAAAGGTGAAGCTTAATTAATACACATGCTCTGTGACGATGTGTCGCAGTCACCAAACCATCCTACGAATTGCGGAATTTGCGAAGAATCGCAAAAAGATCAACCTCCTCTCCATTAATAATAGCACGGGATTCGGCGCGGGAAACTCCAAGATAGTCCTAATATTTTGGTCTCCATCTGGAAGAAATTGAAGGACAACAGGGAGAATCCCAGACCTGCATCATTCAAGAGCAGTAATTTCCTTAGAATGAGGAGAAATTTCCCCATCAGGAAAGGAAAAGACTTGATTCACAGGATCCCAATAATTTAGTCAGACATCTAAAAAGGCAGGTTGAGGTTGAATTTGAGCTAAAGAAAGTAGTTGAGCATATGAAGCTTCCGAAAGGGCGAGTTTTTCAGCCCTAACTTAACTTTATCCCCAAGTACGCATGGATCTAGTTAAACTATCCATGATAAAAGAAGAAAGCAAAAAGAAATTTTGTAAAAAAGTTTTTTGGGTAAAGAAAACAAAGAGAGTTTTTGTTGTTGAGAGTGAAGTTCTCTCTCTTCTCCTTATCTTTTTATAAGAAAAGAAGGAGTCACAAACTAGGAAACACCCCTAGGAGTGTCGTGTGGGCCTGCATGTGGCCTAAAGGCGCGCCCCTCAAAAGCTCGCCTTATGTCACGTAAATGGATTTGATTTTATGTTGTGGATTTTGAAATCTTCAGCTATTTGTGGCCTATATACGATTTGGTCACGTTAATTTAATTAATTAAAATATTTTCCGCATGCACACTTACAGATTTTATTTTATTTTATATTTATGGGTAGCGGGCTATGCCTCTAAAAATCCATGTCGCCTAAGCGTCGCTGTTTGAATATGATTCATCTATGCTCTATGAGTTTAAAATTCCCTCGAATCCTAATTATCCTTTTCAATTTGCTTATCAGAAATTTAATATTTCTCATCAAATTTGACAGTCTCAAAATGCTCTTGAATCCTAAAGATACCTTTACTTTATTACTCGCATATTCTAAGAATTCCGTTTCTGAAGTGAAATTCCAAAATAACTTTTTTGCACCTGCGAATTCTAGGAATTCCATTTCCAAAGCGAAATTCTAAAAATATGAAAATTATAAATTTACTAGGACAAATTATGTAGCAGAATAATGTGTTGTCGCGGAACCCAAATCTCACCTTTTATGTTTTTTCAAAGGGTTATTTCTTAAAGTTTGACTAATAAATTGGGTTTTTACGACTAGTTTACCATGTCCATCAAACTTAATGAAATCAAACATGCAAAGAAAAAATAAAATAAGAAATATAACATAATAAATTGGCTAATGTTTGATTTATACAATTAAAGTATAGAATCTAATTATTATTAATACACTAACAAAAATAAAATAACATAAACATCCAAAGAAAGTTAGGAACAATTAATCAATAACTTTTAATTCACCATAATAAAAATTTGAAAAAAAAATAATCGAATTCAAGTACTTATATTGACATACAATAAGTATAGATATAGACAAAATAAGAACATATAACCTTAATAAGAATTAAAGTAATGTTTTCAATGGATTTTGGAATTATCATCAAAGGTGGTTAAATATTATGAGAAGTGGTGGAATATGGGAGAAGGGGGTAATATGAGGGTAGCTAGGTTAATTAGGTTAACTGAATATATATTAGCAAAGGAATAAAATATTTAAGCGAGGGAAAGAGAGTAGCATAAGTAACAACTAAAATAGTGACTAACAAAATTTACGTAGCTAAATGATACATGTTGCTACCAAATTTGCTACAAATTAAAGTCACCTTTGGTGTGACACCCCGCGATTTCACAGTAAAGTAAACACATAGATTTGCAGCGGAAATACGAGATTTTTAAAAACTTTAAATGCAAAATCGCGAACGTCACTTCATGTAATACAATCAAAACTTACTTAATAAATCGTTTATACAAATTGTAACTTAAATAAAAACAAGGGATCCCGATCCCTTGCTAAAAACACAAATAAGATAATAAAACTAATATAAACTACAACACTAAGGGTGAATCGCTGTAAGTACAACGCTCGCTACCTCACTCGTCAACACCCCATGCAACACCGACCTGTAACCTATTCATTCATTAAACATGAAAGCCACAGTCAGTGGGCAGTAACTCGGGGTTCTCCAAGCCACATCACTTTAAAACGTGCATAGAAGAGCATATAAACATACATTATCATCATCAAATATAAACAATATCATCATCATATATAAATAAATCATCATATATAAACAATATCATCATCATGTATAAACATTATCATCATCATATATGAACAATATCATCATCGTGTATACATCATTATCATCAATTAACCAAGACTCGGGGAATACTCTCTTTGGCAACCGTATGACTACTAATGGCTTGGATCTCACAATTAGCAATCATATGCTTGACAACGTTAGGGACAAGACACACAATTCAATCATAAGCGTCCAACAATACGATACACAATCCAACACATCATCATATGATCAAATATACTCTCACGGTAAATGAAACGCACTAGCATCTACACTATGAAAGACAAGACGACTCTAGACTCTAATCCTCTCGGTAGGACGACGATAATAATACGGTTCTAGTCTAAAACTGGCCAGAATCTCGGGATATGGGCGTTTCCCAATTCGACACGTGGTAAGGCGTCCCACATACAAGACTCAGTCGACAGAACGGAAGCCGAGTACCCCAAATCCGGCAAGGGCAGCTAACGGAAGGGGCAGAAAGAGAGTGAGTATACCATTTCCGGCAAGGGCAACTAATGAAAAGGTTGTCACAATAACAAGTAATCTTATCAATGAGGCGTCGCACCCTAATGAGTACTCATATTAATGTGGCGTCGTGAAAGTAATGTCGTGAAAGTAACGAGTACTCATATCAATGAGGCAACGTGAAAATGGTCAAGCAATTACGCTACATGAAAATAACACCACCTAGAAAGTATGCAAGATTTGACGGCCGGGTCGACCAACGCATTGTGTTCGCCTGCCAACAACGTCGTCATATCCCCACTAACAAATGCAACAAGCATTAAGGTTATACCCCCATCACTCTGACATCAAGTCTAACGAGTATAAAGCTGTAACCGGGAAATAAGAGTTCAAAACATCCAATAGATAAGACTCAAAGAACTACTCAAGATATGCATGACTCAAATGAGCAAAACGTCCAAAACCGTCACTATTGGCCGACCTTTTCAGAGGAAGATCAGAAACTAGGGAAGTAAAAGTCGTGTGATGGCTGATAACTGGCTCGCTTGTCGTGACGGGCTTCCCCCACTTGACTTTAAAATGTGAAATAATATATAAATAATTGATAAATAGGTCGGAGTTGCCAGTAGGTTTTATAAAAGAAACATACAAAAATAAGGTTTTGAAAGAAATAACGGAAAAGCCCTTTTGATTCCTGGTATGGGAACTGTTCCGTCACTCCGCCTTAACAAAAAGATTGCGGATTCGGAGGTAAAGGTACGGTCAGGGAAAGTGTTAGGCACCCGGACCGTCCATCAAACTGACGGCCTCTACTATTTATTTGTAATATTATATATTTGACGAAATTTGACTAACAAGAATGTTAATTATACAAATCGATATAAATTATATACAAGTTACACACAAAATGAAACTAAGTCAATCTATATACAAACGATATGATAAAAATATGAAATAAATAAAGAAAATAAATAAAAAGAGAAAAGAATATTTGAATTTGGGACACTCAGGCCTATTTAGATCGACTATGAATGAATCTCGACTTTGTCTTTATTGTTGGCTCTTATGCGCTTATAAAACTGGGACGAATTTATGTGAGGTTTGATTTTGAACTGGCTGGGATAATAGAATTTTTGGTATTGATCTTAGGTATTATTTTTGTATGTCTCGGATATTGCTCTCCATCTGTCCTCTCTGTGTCCTCTCTATTGTCACGGACTTGCAGTATTTATAGTTACTGTCTGACATAAGTTATATGAGAACTAAAATTATTGTCTAATAGAATTTGGGTTCTTCTCTTTCTCTACAAGTTTATGATAACAAAAAGTATGAGAATCTTAATCTTATTTATTCATCAATCCTTACCACTTTGACAACCATCACTTAATGCTGCACTACATTTCATATCATCGACAAACTCTATCTCTTGGACGTACGCCTAATTCTAATAGGAATAGTGATTCGAATATTCTAATAGGAATAGTGGTTTGAATATGTAAAACTTATATCCAGCCAACATTGTGTTGTATTGATAAGTTGTACGTAACAAGGTGGGTTGGCTTTATATTTTCTTGGTCCAATAATAATGGGGTAACTAAATTATGAATGGAAAAGAGGATTACGAATGGTTTTATGCCATTTTAAATAATTTTCGGAAAATAAGCGTAATGAGCCGTTAACTATGACATTGTCAATTTTCAAAAATAATCATTTAGGATTGGCCTCATCATCGGGTACCCGTACGGCTAGTAGACATTTATGGGTGTCTACAGAATAAGGCATAAGATAAATGTAACAATGATAAACAAGAGTCAATACATGATACATAAGCATTAGACGACAAGGTTTAGAAAGCATATTCAATAAGGAACATAAATCTCATCTCAAAAGAACATGTTTGGAAACCATCTAAGACAAAGGTGCATTTTAAACAGTCATAACTTGAGTTCTAGACATAATAATGCAGAAATTATAATTGGAGGTAATATCTTATCCTCTTAAGGTCCCAACAGTTGGTTACACGCCCCAAACAAACAAGTAACGAATGAGATATGACCATTTTACAAATAGGGGTCAGTGCAGAAAAATCGCGGGTCGTCAAGCCCGTGACATGCATGTCACGACCGTAACATGAATGTCACGCCCGTGACGAAGGTCGAGACAACTCTTCTTTGCTCTAAACTCAACCATGGCTCCCCTAAAATAGATTCACAAATAAGTTATCCCATATTCACATCCAAAACCCACTTGTACACTATCCCATTCATAGGATTCACATTAAGGAAGATAATAACTCAAACCCATTTGGAATATCGACTCAAATCCGTCAATAAACATGCTTGCACACACATATGAGTATCATACCACTCAATTAAACCACAATAGCTTAATTAGTCCATCATTAATGACTTAAAATACATGTTTAGGCAACAAGAAGGTGGTTCATCATCAACACTACCAATTTTCCATAAATCGAGACATATAAGATGGAATTCAACACGTAAACATATTGTATTCATAGATTCATACTAGTATATACTAAAGAATTTATCTTTACCATGATAACTACTCTAAAACACATAGAAAAGCACATAAGACGTGATACCGAGTAACCCAACAACATTACCTCAAGTAGCTCTCCTAATAAGCTATCCTCAAGCAAACTAACGATATCAACGGGTTTCCTTTACCAAAATCTTCAAAATCCACCTTTTGCAGACAAATAACGTGATAAGAACCCAAAATCGAAATCTAGAAACACGGTCTTAAAACAACGTTAAAAGTTTCAATCTTTTATTATCTAAAAAGAAAGAGGGCGGTGAGAGGATTCCAGAACACTTTACGGAATTAAATTTCGTTAAGAAACGAATAAATTATGTCCGTCTTAAGATTAGATCTAAAAAAATGGGTTTTATAAAAAGTGGAGGAAAGGAATATTTTATGGTATGAAAAGGAAGATGAGAATGAGAGTAGAAAATTGATATTAAAATCGTCAAATTTCGTTGAGAGACGAAGAAATGGCATCTGTCTTAAAATGACGGTTTAATGTAGTTTTTTGTGTTTGCGAAAGGAGGTGAAAATGCTGAAATTTAAGGAGGAAGGTGAAGAATTGTGGGTTTGTTTTTAGATGGTGAGTAGTAGTAGACTTAAATATTCAAGGTGGGTATTACATGAAAGTCCATAGACCCTAATTAGACTCTTCTAATTAGTTATTAAATTACTTGTTAAATGATGTATGTAACATGCATGCAAATATAAAGACATTTATATAAAAGAAAATTTTCCTCACATTGAAATGGTAATAAAAAGGGCACAATAACTAGTTCTTCTTATTGATCTTGAGCTATAATCAAGGATGATCCACAGGGCCGGCACTAAGGGGTGTTTAAGTGGGCAAATGACAAGGGCCCAACATTAGGAAGGGCCCAATGTAAAAAAAAAAATTGAAAATAAAGAAGTGTGAAACGTGGAGGTGGAACAATGTAGCATTAATTTTGGTAAGTAAAAAAACAACTTTTTGGTATTCCCTTTCCTTATTTCACTACTCTTGTTTTTCCTTTTCTTTTATTATTACTTTGCCCGATTACTTTTTTTTTCTTCAAATCCCAAAAACTAAAAAACAATTTTACTTAACAATTTTTTAGGGTTTTTCAAAGATCTATACTTCCATTTTTTAGAATTAATTTTTTTTGAAAAAGTTGAGCATTGCCCTTTTGCTCGTTATTCGGCATATCGTCGCCTTAATCAATCAAGGAATTAGGGACTAAAAGCGTTCTAATACTTTTTCTTCATCAATTTTTATTTATTTATTTATTTTAATTTTTGATTGTTGCTGCGTTTTATGTTTTGTAGTTTATCGTTTTTTTGTTGATTATTAAAGTGGTTGTTAGCGTTTTTTGTGTTGCGGACTTGCAGTTGTATCGTTTTTGTTTGTAAATTATTATTAATAATTTCTTTGTTTGTCATTTATGAAATTGTTGAGTTTCTTATTTGTTTTTGTCTTTGTTTGTGAAGTGTTAATTCAGTTATTGAACCTGACTTACTATGCTGCCTAAAAAATATCTATCTGGATGTGAGAAAAAAAAAACTTGGTGAGAATTTAATAAAATCACAACAAGGTTCTATCCACAAATTTATTGTTAAATTTGTTGTCAATGAAAATCTAAATCACTCAAATGAAAGTTTACAAGATACTATCAATGAAAATAATGAAAGAAAGAACCACACATTGATTTTAATGATATTAACAAAGATAGTTTTATAAATGAGTCTAATTTGACAAACGATGCGCCAATTATTGATGTTGATGAAGGAAAATGAGTCTAATTTGGTAAATGATGTGTCAAATGTATCCAACACTTTTAGTGATATTATTTATGAGACAATCACGCATGAGTTAATTGAAATAACTTTTTTTTAAAGGGCCCCATTTTCGTATTTTGCCTAGGGCCTTGAATTGTTCAGGACCGGCCCTGATGATCCAAAAACAATCTCTAAAGTAGAAGACCTCCTTAAATTTGCACCAAGATGAACCAAATAATCTATCCTTATTATTAACTAGATAATAAGATAGATATAATACTACTAATATTAGTATATATTACTACACTAGTAGTACTTAGTAAAATTTTAGTATTATGAGAGTTTAGTGAGAGGTTGAAGTTTTAGAGAGATGTAGAAGGAAAATCAAGAATGAATTGGAGAAGAAAATTGAACAACAATTGGCCTTATATAGGCACAATGGCCGGCCCTCGACAAGCATTTGTAGGTGATTTTTGTTCTTATTTTATTCTCATGCAAGGTGGTGGAGTGTATTATTAGTTGAAATGATTTTGGTATACTATTCATGTCATAATCACTTGGTGACTTGTGAGCATGAACAAGAGCAACCATCATAACCCTCCACTAACTAATATGACTAGCCGCATGTGGCCTTTATGGTCCATTTTGATTTTTGATATTTGTCCCACAAATACTTATTAATCATATGTTTAATTATCTTATATAATTAAGTATTAATTTGATCATATAACAATTATATGACACAAATTAATAAACAATATGTACTTAACATTTAAGTGATATTTTACCATTATATCAATATATAATGGGTCCCACAATGCTTAGTTAATTTATTTTACAACCCCTTGTAAATATAATTAACTAATTACCTATACCTCAAAATATATGTAAAACCTCAACTAATTTAGTAAATTAACGATTAATTACTAAGTTAGATCTTATTTAATCATATTAAAATAAGATATAAATTAATTAGTCAATTATCGCATAATTGAAAAATAAACTTAATCGCATTTGAGTTCTTAACTCAATTTCTAACAATAATCTCTCGTACATATCGAATATATGTAATGATCTAATTAACTATATTATATACAAATAATTAGCTACTATTTAGATTTCATCCTATAGGTGTGACCGAAAATGGATCAGTTGATCACCGCCGTTATACGACAATAACGTCAAACTCTAGTCAGCCAACCGTTATTGATTTACGTTAATCAACTGACTAATCATATATAGTCAATAAATATCCCAATTATATTCCTTAATAAGATTTATTATGTGGCGCACTATTGTGCAGGACACCTACTCCAACAATCTCCCACTTGTCTGACACAAGTGTGCGTCACCAATTCTCTTGTCTCTTTATCACATCTCCCACTCAACGCAAGGTGTCTTTCAGGTCGCACTTGCGATTGATTATATCTAGAGTGGTTTTCTCAATAGGGAGAGTAACTGTGTGACCGGAAAATCTACCATAGATCTCTTTCCGAGCGTGGCCACGCATTTACAATAACTTCTCCTCGAGTGGCCTAAAGATGTTTGTACCCAACGTGGGTGGACAATTTCTGTTGATTCATCTACTCTGTATGATGCAGATCACCATGATCCAGAAGATGTCCATCGGCCTCCTTTTACGGCACGACCTAGAACATCAACCAAAACCAATTGGAAACTGCACCGACTTAGATAGACGGTCGCCAGTCAAAAAAATTGACTCATAGGAATAAGATAGAAGACCCTGCCACGACCAGGCATCAATTAATTGATTTAAGGGTCTCTACAAAGGTCAGTGTTCGACAGAGTGTCATACAGTCTGTCTATGTAATCGACCAGGCATCTCCATGACCCCATGGTGCTGAACCAACCATCGAGCGACTTACAATCTAGTCACTTCGAGATGTCACCTCATTGAGTGACTAGGGACAAAATACTAAGTTTGCCCTATTCACTTGAATAGGGTCCAACATTGTCTTACAATCTATTCGGATAAACAAAGTATTAAATTTAGTCAAACTAATTAAATAAAAGAGTTTATAATAAAACTCGAACAATGAATGCAATTATCATATATGAAATAATTAATACAACATTCAATTATTACATATTACATAATCTAAAAGAATTCTGGTACTCGTCTCAATCCCATTGTGACGACATGACCATCATGCTTAGCCTTTGATAAAGGCTTGGTTAAAGGATCAGCAATGTTATCATCTGTCCCAACCTTACAAATGTCAATTTCCTTTCTATCCACGTAATCTCTAATGACATGATATTTCCTAAGTACATGTCTAGACTTATTACTAGACTTGGGCTCTTTTGCTTGAAAGATAACCCCACTGTTATCACAATAAATCGTGATAGGATCTTTGGCAGTAGGGACTACTGCTAGTCCTTCCAAAAATTGCCGAATCCACACATCTTCCTTTGCAGCTTTAGACGCTGCAATGCACTATGTTTCTGTTGTAGAATCCGTTGTAACGCTTTGCTTGAAACTCTTCTAGCAAACAGCTCCTCCATTCATCATATAAATATAGCCGGATTGGGATTTTATATCATCCTTATCTGTCTGGAAACTGGCGTCAGTGTAACCCTTTACACGTAACTCAGTCTTACCTCCTAACAATAAGAACGAATCCTTGGTCCTTCTCAAGTACTGAAGGATGTTCTTTACGGCTATCCAGTGACTCTCACCTGGATTGGCTTGGTAAAGACTTGTCATGCTCAAAGCATATGCAACATCGGGACGAGTGCACATTATAGCATACATGATTGATCCAACAGCAGATGCGTAAGGGATCAATTTCATGCATTCAATCTCCTCGGTTTTGGTAGGGCACTCTGACTTGGTCAAGGTGATCCCACAACCCATAGGAAGAAAGCCTCTCTTAGAGTCTTTCATGTTGAACCGATCAAGAATTTTATCAATACAAGTTTCTTGACTTAATGCGAGTATCCTTTTAGATCTATCCCTATAGATCGGGATACCTAAGATGTGCTGGGCCTCTCCTAAGTCTTTCATTTGGAAATGAATCCCTAGCCACTCCTTCACAGAAGTGAGCATTAGTATATCATTCCCAATGAGTAGTATGTCATCTACACACAAGACTAGAAAATTTACTTTACTCCCACTAAACTTCATGTACAAACATGGTTTCTCGACACTTCAAATGAAACCATTTTGTTTAATTACATGATCGAAACGATGATTCCAACTCCTGGATGCTTGTTTAAGACCATAGATGGATCTCTTAAGTTTTCATACCTTTTTAGGGTTTGATGGATCCACAAAAATTTCAGGTTGTGTCATGTACACTTCCTCTTCTAGAATCCCATTCAAGAAGGCAGTTTTGACATTCATTTGCCAAATACCATAATTTTGAAATGCGACAACCGCTAAGATAATCCTTATGGATCGAAGCATGGCGACTGGGACGAAGGTTTCGTCATAGTGAAGACCATGAACTTGGGTGAAACCTTTTGCCACCAATCTACCTTTGTAAACATCATTATGTTTATCTATGCCGCTTTTGATTTTTTAGATCCACTTACACTGAAGAGGTATTACCTCCTTAGGTAAATCAACCAAGTCCCATACTTGATTGTCGTACATAGAATCCATTTTGGATTGCATGGCTCCTAGCCATAGCTTTGAGTCGGGACTAAAAATGACTGCTTTGTAGGTAGTAGGTTCGTTACTTTCAAAAGGTAACACATTATAGTCACCACCTTCCTCTATAATGCCAAGGTATCTATTAGGTTGATGACTAATTCAGCTTGACCTCCTTGGTTCCGAAGGAATTATGACCGTGTTAGACGAAGAGGGAACATTTTCCTCGTTTTCCTCTACGTCCATTTTGGTTTGTGGCTCTTGGACTTCATCAAGTTCAAATTTTCTCCCACTCAATAACCACGTGTTTCCCTTGGATATCTTACAAATAGACATTCGTCGGATTTTCCCTGCCTCTTTAGTCGGGCTTCGATTTAGTGAGAATATTGCAGATAAGATTGATATTATCCTTGTGAATATCCCATAAGCATTGAGAGATATCAATTTGAGTTTGAGTTTGGGTGAGATGGACTAAATCAAGACATTCTTGACATTATTGGCAACCTTCTAATTGGTCATATTCGGCCCAAACCGCCGCGGTCGACCTTGACCCGGGTTCGGTGGGAGGGGCTTCTATCAAGTAGAGAAGCACGTTATCGGATATCGCGGCGCTCTTGATCGTTGATTCCCATTCAAAAAAGTTACTACCGTCATCTTTTAGGACACATTTGTCCATGACGGACCTCAACCATGAGTCCTTAACCAAGGTTGCGGTATTCCATGATGTTGACATTGTGCGAATATGGTTACTACAACATAAAGAAATATATAAACATTCATTGTTATGATAATTTACTTGAAAAACATTTTAACAAGTTTAGCATTTATATAATGACTCCTCACTAAATTATATAAATGATTCCAAGACCCATCTTTAAAATAAAAATAGTCATCGTATGCTACCCTATCTAAAAATGGTAAGTCATTACTTTACTAATTCTACCCTTAGAATTCTTGGTTGACGAATTTCAACTAAATCCATCTCCTAGTCCCAAGATAACGCTTATCTCGTTGAGTCCAATCCAATCTTGGCTTGTGATCGTATCACCCTACTTACCCGAGGTAAAAAGGGACCAACGAGCGTGATAGCCCTAATGAACACGGGATTCATAGGTGTTACTAATTGGTAAGGCTAATCTCAATTTTTAAATATGTGAGATATCTTGTCAATTTAGTCATTAATTCCCTATAAGTGAACTAAATCGGTGAATTGTGTATAACGTTGAATTGACAATAATGGAAAAATAAAATGCATGTGTGACGATTTTGGCATGAGCGGAAATAAAGCAAGCAACCAAGCAACGAAAAATTCTAGTATGGCCACGTTTCTAATCAAATTAACTAGATAATTACAAATTCGGAAACCAACTCCTTGGCCCCTTGCCTCTTCACTTGGAACGCCTTCCAAAAATGACACCGTCTTGAGGGAGTCACCGGTCTTCATAATAAATAATTACAAATATACAAATGTAAAAATTCCTATTATACATTTATTCTATAAAATAAAACTATTAATTATTACAAACCGGCGATACGAGATCGCAATAAAAGTTACAACCAAACCGTTAATCCCTTACATTACGGGTAATACCGATTAAATATAACTAGGCCATACTAGGTACAAAATTTGCATAAATTATTAAATAAATGACATTTATTCAACCATAAATAAAATAAATGGCTGCAAAATTCATGCCAAAATCGTCCTAAACACATTCATGCTCATTGTAGCTCGATTTTACGAGATTTATTGATTTTTAACCATTAAAAATCAATATAAACATTTAAATCTCATTTAAATTCAAAACAATTATCTAAAATGTTTTAGAACTCAAAACTAGTCCCTACTAATTTTTTTGGTCATTAGTTAGATCGATTTGATTTTATTTGCTAAATATAATGGTTTAATCAAAACTTTTATGAAATAAACCCAAAATAAAATATAAACATCATAAAATTTTGAAACCAAAAATTTTGTACATTCTGGAACATTTCCAAGAACTCCTAAAATAAAAACCTTTGCTCAAAAATTTTAAGTTAATTTTATGAACAAATAACTTTGTATTTAACGGTTTTATCTAATAAAATGCATTAAATATAGTAAAACAGTAAAACAAATTACGAAATTTCACCAAGATGATAAAAATCAGAATGTAAAATGTACCAAAAATTTTCATGACAAGAAAAGGACTTTTCAATTTTATGAACATTTAATTTCATATTATCGACTTTTATCTTATAAAAATCAATATACATGCAATACTTAATTAAAAGTCAAGAAATTTTACATAGAGTATGTAAGACATGCATGTGATATCATATCAAAATTTCATGTCCAGAATCAACATATTTTTAGTTAACTTTTAACATAAAATATGCATATTAACTCGGTTTAAAAGCCAAAAATCAAAATAAATAGCAAATTAATCCCTAAAATTCCGAAATTTGAGCACAAACATTTTGTGGTCAGTAGGTATATATGCACCAAAAAAATTTGTCCAAATCGTATTTTAACTTAAATTTTTGATTTATTAGTTATCTTATAACTTTTAATAAAAATGCCCAAAATGAACATGCATGCTACAAGCTATGTAACACCCGCAAATGTACCCTATTTTTATAGTAAAAATATTTTACGGATACTTTTCAGCGAATTTTAGTTTTAATTTGGAATTTAAATTCCCGTGTCGAATTTAGAATTTTCCGAGTTCGTATTTGGATTTTACGCGAGAATTCAAGTAAATTCCGTCTTAAGCCGTCTTTGACTTTTATTGACTTTTTTCCCTTACACATCTCATACTCCCTCATAACCCTAACCTAACTCACACAACTCAACATTTCTTCCTCACTAAGAAACCAAAGAAAAACCTTGCCTCCATTTTGATCCAAGCTTAGAATCGTCATATCTCGCTCAAATCTTGCTCAAACTCTCGTAAGTTCGTCTTATTCTTCCCCTCTTATCATCCTCTATCGGTATTGATACTAAAATTACCGTCTTTCTCGCTTTTCAATCTTTCCGTCTTTCTCAAGGTGAAGTATATTCATCTTTTATTAACTATTTGTAGGTGGTGACCTTCAAGATCCCGACAAAGACTATTTCTTAATCGAAGAGGACCTTGACGCGGAGTGAAGACGCAATAAGGTAACGGTGAAGGGTTATTCGATATCATTTACGTGTTTTACGTGTTTTCTATTCTAGGAATCGTATTTAGAATATGATTAGTGAGTTTAGTAATTGTGTTGATGATGGTATATGTTGTTTGTTGAGAATTCATATGAGAATAGATGATTTATGTTGATAATCGATAATTGATAAATGTTGATCCTTAGGTGAAATGGGATTTTCGTGCAATATGGACCCCGACCGGCCGACCGGCAGCCGGTCAGACCATCAGCTGGGGCAGTGGCTGTATATTGTTGTGTTGTTACGTGATTTTGAAGCATGACATTGGTCTCAGCCGGCCGACCGGCTGAGACACCTCTACTTTTCCCTTGTTTTTCTCATAAGCCTTGGGTCCCAGCCGGGTAGCCGGCAGCCGGTCCCTTTGACCGGCTGGGACACCCTGTATTTTCAAGTTGGTTTTTCGTATGATGGTTGGCCTTAGCCGGGTAGCCGGCAGCCGGTCCACCTGACCGGCTGGCACCTGCTGGATGTCCTTTGTAAATTTTATTTGCGGTTTTCATTTATAATAATTCCGATCGTTCATTTATCGTATAATTCTACGTAATGACTTTAAATATTTATTTTTCGAATATATGATATTTCATTCGCTTGTATCACATGTTTTGTGAAGGTTTTTGGTATGTTCCACTTTGAGTCGGTTTTACCTTATGTATTTGTTGTGAGCACTAATTGTTCAGTGCTTTGAACTCTCATTCCCCGGTCATACTTTATACCCGTTAGACTTAAATGTCGGAGCGGTGAAGTGTAACCGTGATGTCGTTGTGCATTTGTTTAGTGGGGATATGACGACGTTGTTAGGAGGCGAACGCAATGCGTTGATCGACCCAACCGTCAAATGTTGTATCATTGCGAGGTGGTGTCATTGCATGTAGCGTACTAGCTTGACTTTTGACTATAGATCTCTTTCCGCCTCTTTCGTGTGGTTTAGCCGAATTTGGGGTACTCGACGTCTTTGTATGATCGAGTCTTGGATGTGGAACGTCATACCACATGTCGAATCGGGAAATGTCTTATTCCGAGAGTCTGGCCAGGTTTAGACTAGGACCGTATTATTATCGTCGTCCTACCGAGAGGATTAGAGTCTTGTGTGTACGAAACGTCTTATCGTGCACGATTCCGGGAAATGTCTTATCCCGTAAATTTGTTTGTCTAGGTCATGAGTATACGAAACGTCTTATCGTATACGGTTCCGGGAAATGTCTTATCCCGTGGGCTTCCATTGGCTTGTCTTGCTATTGTACACGATGCTAGTGCGTGCCATTAACCGTGAGAGATTGTGTTGTCATATTCGTATGATTTGATGGTCGTTTGTAAGTTGAATTATACGTGAACATTGAGTTGGACTCTTGCATGAATTAGATGATTGACGTGGTTTATATGTCGAGTTTCTATCTTATCAAGTATATGCCACTAACGGTGAGATGTAAGCCCTAGTGAGTGTATAGTTGCCTAAGGGTGTCTTCCCCGAGTCTATCAATAGCATGATGATTACGGTTTGTACTTCATATGCTCTTATCATTATATATTGAATTGCCTATCTATTCTTATCGTATCTCACATGTATATCTATATATGCATGCTTCTACTTTGGTATTTCCTTCTATGTACGTTTGATGTGATCTGGCTGGGAGAACCCGGAGTTACTCCCCACTGACTGTGGCGTTCATGTTTTTCATGGATGAACAGGTTGCTTGATTTGGATGGCTTTTTGCTATGATATTGTGGGTTCGGGTGTGAGCTAGCGGGCGTAGTCCCTGGATGAAACACCTCTAGACGATTTTAGCTTGTTTGCTAAACACTTTTACTTTGTTAACATTTGGAGAGACTTCGTCTCTTGTTGTAGTTTATTTCGTACTTTGGTTTGTAATATTTGACACTCCTCGTATACTTCTTCTTGCATGTATAAAAGTTTTAAAAATTTCATATTTCCGCTATATAATTCACATGCTTGTATGTTTTATATTTCCGTATTCGCGAGGGTTGTCACAAGCTAGCTCTGATACCACATGAAAGTCCATAGACCTTAATTAGACACTTCTAATTAGTTACTAAATTACTTGTTAATTTAGTGTTAAATGATCTATGTAACATGAATGCAAATATAAAGACATTTATATAAAAGAAGAAATTTCCTCACATTGAAATGGTAATAAAAAGGGCACAATAAGAACTCCTTCTTATTGATCTTGAGATATAATCAAGGATGATCCAAGAACAATCTTCAAATTAGAAGACCTCCTTTAAGTTGCACCAAGATGAACCAAATAATGTATCCTTATTATTAACTAGATAATAAGATAGATATAATACTACTAATATTAGTATATATTACTACACTAGCAATACTTAGTAAATATTAGTATTATGAGAGTTTAGTGAGAGGTTGAAGTTTTAGAGAGATGTAGAAGGAAAATCAAGAATGAATTGGAGAAGAAAATTGAACAACAATTGGCATTATATAGGCACAATGGCCGGCCCTCGACAAGCAATTGTTGGTGATTTTTGTTCTTATTTTATTCTCATGCAAGGTGGTGGAGTGTAGTATTAGTTGAAATGATTTTGGTGTACTGTTTATGTCATAATCACTTGGTGACTTGTGAGCATGAACAAGAGCAACCATCATCACCCTCCACTAAGTACTATGACCGGCCACATGTGGCCTTCTATGGTCCATTTTGAGTTTTGATATTTGTCCCACAAATAGTTATTAATCATATGTTTAATTATCTTATATAATTAAGTATTAATTTGATCATATAACAATTATATGACACAAATTAATAAACAATATGTACTTAACATTTAAGTGATATTTTACCATTATATCAATATATAATGGGTCCCACAATGCTTAGTTAATTTATTTCGTATTTTAAAGCTAATATTATAGTTATCTTGTGTTTCGAGCTTTTAAACCATCTTACATTATTGTGAGCTAAATTAGACTTTTTAATATGTATTTTGATTATTTAGTTACTATCCATTTAAATTGAGTTCAGATATCTACTAAAGTCGTATTCTGAATGCAGAACGTTCCAATATCGTACCCTTGGTCAAAATCGAAATAAAGCTAAGAAGGCAAGCAAGTACGTACATAAAACTTTATTAAACAAAGGAGGGCACGGAACCGCGTGATATAAAAGATAAGCCGCATGACTCCATAAAATATATAGACTCCAGGGAGACAAAGAAGACGAGATAGAAGAGGACTCCAGGCGAAGAACAGAGGGATCCGACGGAGCGCAAATCCTTGTTCCGACCAGTTTTTGTTCCGATTTTCCATGAGATTTCTCAAGTCTTTCCTCTATTTTTTATTATTTTTATCATTAGTATGAACTAATTTAATTATAGAGACATGTAATTAGCTATTTGATATTGTGGCTTTATGAGATTGGATTATTGTTTTGTAAGATCAATTAGTTAATTGGATATGTATTCAAGATTCGTAATTTAACTCTATGATTCATGTTAATTTATTTAGTTTGTTCATCTATATTATTTTCGTGAGTCTATTGTTGAATTGAGAGTAGTGTTAACCGAGTTGCAGTTTTCTGGTTCGGTTTCCTTTACTTGAGTCTTGTTTGATAATTGAATTGTATGAGGTTGCAGTTTTCTGGTCTTATCTAATTCAATTGATTGGTGCTCTTAATGTGATTGAGTTTGTCAGTTCGATACATGTTTTCATGGTTGAGTTGACGTAATTTGACAAGGATTAAATTTGCGTGTTTTTACGGGATTTAACGAGTAATAAAGATAAAAGTAGTAGTTTGCTTGTTTCCAAGGGACTACCTAGTTAACCATTCTATTCAAGACTAAAGTGAGTCGATGATTTTACCCTGTTATCTATAGAAAATTACACGTTTCCTATTAATTCGTCATTCATAGTCTATCACTTATAAGATTCGCCTATTTAATATGTTACTTAGCTTAGCTACTTTTAGTTCAAATTAACCTAAACCAACCCCCCCCCCCCCCCCCCCCCAATTATATATTACAGTTATATATTATATTTAGTTTATCTAAGATAGTAACTTCAGTGCTCGTGGGTTTGACCCTTGCTTACACTATCTAATTGGTAGAATTAGCGAGTGAATATAAACTTAATTTTGATTGCGGAAACGACACGCATCAAATTTTCGCGCCGTTGCCGGGGACTAATTTCCTTATTATCTTAGATTATATAATAATTGTGACAACTCTCGCGATAGCGGAAATAAAACATAACAAGAATGCGATTTATAAAGCGGAAAATACGGTATTTTTAAAACCTTTTTACATGCCAAAATAAGTGTACGACGAATGTCAATAAATACAAACTGAAGTAGAAAATACTACAGGGAGACGTAGTATCTTAAAACGTGATCAATCATAAAGTTATTAGAAACTAGCTAAGAAAACGTCTAGGGGTGAACCGTCAAGGCCAACGCCCGCTAGCTCACACCCGAACCCAAAAACAACTAGCAAAATTAATCCAGTCAAGCAACCTGTTCATCCATGAAAAACATGAACGCCACAGTCAGTGGGGAGTAACTCCGGGTTCTCCCAGCCATATCACAAATAACATACTTAAACGGAAATACGTAAGTAGAAGCATGCATATATAAATATACATGTAAATTACGAGAAGGATAAATAGGCATTTCAATATTTAAGATATATGCACATTAAGTACAAAACCGTAACCATCATATTATAGATAGACTCGCAGAAGACACACTTAGGCAACTATATACTCACTAGGGCTTGCATCTCACCGGTAGCGGCATATACTTGATAAGATTGAGACTCGACATACAAACCACGCCAAGTCATCCAACGGTCACAAATAAACAACATATAATCATCCATCCAAATGTACAATACGTTGACAAACATCTCTCACGGTAAATGACACGCACTAGCACCATGTACATAGCCGTTATGATTAAAATCGCATCCACGGGATAAACATTTCCCTGAACGCATACACGATTAACATTTCGTATATGTAGACTCAATTCCTCCTGGTAGGACGACGATATAAATATCCGATCCTAGCCTAAACCTGGCCAGACTCTCAAAAAAAAAATTTCCGATTCGACATGCGATAAACGTGTCGCATCCAAGACTCGGTCAACCAAATAGAAGCCGAGTACCCAAAATTCGGTCAACCTTCACGAAAGAGGCGGAAGGGGCACAAGCATCATAAACAAGCGGTACGCTACATGCAATGACACCACCTCGCAAGTATACAACATTTGACGGCCGGGTCGATCAACGCAAAGCGTTCGCCTCCCAACAACGTCGTCATATGCCCACTAAAACATGCATTTAAGCATTAAGGATACAACTCCTCGTTCCGACATTCCAGCCTTACGAGCGAGGAAGTAGCCGGGGAATGAGAGTTCAAAGCAGTTAACAATCAATGCTCAAACCATAACATATGTGAAACCGACTCAAAGTGGGATATATCAAAAACCGTCACAAAACATGCGATACAAGCGAATGGGATATCATATATTCTAAACATGAATATTTAATGTCATTACGTAAATTTATACGATAAACGAACCATGCGAACTATTATAAATGAAAACATAAGAAAGAATAGCAAGAGAAATGGCAGCGTGTGCCAGCCGGTCAAGTGGACCGGCTGCCGGCTACCCGGCTGGCACCAATGTAACATTTGAAAATCAACCAAAATACAACATCATCCAGCCGGTCAAGTGGACCGGCTGCCGGCTACCCGGCTGGATCATATGTCACTTGAGAAAATGAAGGAAATATAGGGTGTGTCTCAGCCGGTCGGCTGACCGGCTGCCAGTCGGCCGGCTGAGACATACTTCATACCAAAATTATTACGTAACATCCATAAAACATCACCCACTTCCCAACTTACACTGACCGGCGGCCGGTCGGCCGGCTAGAACCACATGCATACGAAAACCATCACATATCACTAAGAATCATCCAAAATCATCAACACATATCAACTATCATCAACTAAAATTAACAATTATCAATCAAATAATAACCATCATCAACAAACACAAATTCTGTGAATACTAATCCTATCCTAAATACGTTCACTAACATCGAAAACACATTAAAACACGTAATGATATCGAGTAACCCTTCACCGTTACCTTTTCACGTCTTCAATCCTCGTCTAGGTCCTCCTCTACTAAGTAGTAGTCTTTGTCGAGGTCTTGAAGGTCTCCACCTACAATTAGACAACAAAAGATGAATATAATTCACCTTTGAGAAAGACGGATAAATTGAAACGTGAGAAACACGGTAATTTTATTACCAATTAAGATAGAGGACAAGGAGAAGGGAAGATTATGACGAAACTTAGCGGATTTGAATAAGTAACGAAGGAGTAGTGTCGATTTTGAGTTTGATCAAATATGGAGTTTAAGGTTTTGGTTACTTGAAGAGGAAGAAGGAGTAAGTGGAAGAATGAGGGAGTTTCGGTTTTAAGGGGACGAGTATAAGGGAGTAAGTGGAAAAATATGGGAAAAAGCCCAAAAGCGCCTTAAGGCGTAACTCACTCGGAATTTCGAGTAAAGTCTGAATACGAACTCAGATTTGTTAAATTAGACACGGGAAATTAAATTCTAGATTAAAACTAAATTTCGACGAAAAGTATCCGTATAAAATTTGTAATATAAAAATAGGGTACATTTGCGGGTGTTACATTCACCCCACCTTTTAAAAAGTTTCGCCCTCGAAACTTGAGCGAAAGAAAGATACCTTAAATGAATAGGCGTGGATATTCAATACGCATAGTAGCTTCCGGTTCCCACGTCTCTTATTCAACATTAGTACATCTCCACAAGATTTTCACTAAAGGCACCACTTTACTTCTCAACTTCTTATCCTTGCGATCTAGAATGCGGATCGGCTTCTCTTCAAAGGACAAATTCGGTTCAAGCTCGGGCATTTCCGCTTGAAAAACATGGCTTGGATCACTAATGTACTTCCTCAATTGAGAAATATGGAAGACATCATGAACTTTATTCAAATTCGGGGGCAAGTCCAACTTTTAAGCTACGACACCAATTCTTTTCACAATATCAAAGGGTCCAATGTATTTCGGGCTCAATTTACCCTTTACACCAAACCGTTTAACACTCTTCATTGGAGATACTTTCAAGAACACTTTATCTCCAACTTCAAATTCAAAAAGTCTTCGTCGGACATCGGCATAAGATTTTTGTCGGTCTTGAGCGGCTTTCATTCTATCACGAATGACCTTCACATGATGAATGGTTTCAACAAGAACATCGGGACCTAAGTCACGAAAATCACTCAATTGATCCCAACAAATAGGACTTCGGCATTTTCTTCCATAGAGAGCTTCATAAGGAGCCATCTTGATCGAGGCATGATAACTATTGTTGTAAGAAAACTCCACCAATGGTAGACTCTTTTTCCAACTAGATTGGAAGTCGAGTGCACAAGCCCTTAGCAAATCTTCTAAAGTCTGGATAGTCCTCTCGGTCTGACCATCAGTAGCGGCATGGAATGCGGTACTCATCAACAATTTACTACCCATGGCTTCTTGTAAGGCCTTCCAAAATCTCGAACAAAACCTCGGATCTCGGTCGGATATGATCTCCTTGGGAACACCATGATATCTAACGATTTCATCAACATAGGCTTTTGCTAGTCGATCTAAACTCCAAGTCTCTTTGATCGGAATGAATCAACTATAACCCAAACGGCATCTTTACTTCCAACGGTCCTTGGCAAAGCCATAACAAAATCCATTTAAATAGATTCCCACTTCCTTAGAGGAATATCCAAAGGTTGTAGCAATACACCGGGCCTCTTGTGTTTGATTTTCACTTGTTGGCAAGTAAGACATTTTCCAACATAGGACATAACATCGCCTTTCAAATTCGGCCACCAAAATTGTAGCTTCAAGTCTTTATACATTTATCACCTCCGGGGTGGATAGAATAAGGAGAAAGGTGAGCTTCATCAAGAACTTGCTTTCTCAAGTCAAGAGCATTAGGCATAAACAAACGCTGATGGAGTCGAAGGACATCTTTGTCATCAATCTTGAAGTCTTTTGCTTTTCCTTCTAGAAGCTTCGCTTGAATAAACTTGTAGGTAGGATCATCAAATTGGCTTTTGCGGATCTCGCGGAGAAAAACGGGTTCGGCAACCATAGCACCAACATAATCAAATCCACGTTCCACGAATTCCAACTTCAACTTTCGAAACTCAAAACAAAGATCATCGGGTAATACCCACATAGCATTCAAGGCATGAGAAGAGTTCCTACTAAGAGCATCGGCAACAACATTTGCCTTCCCTTCATGGTATAGCAACTCAAAATCATAATCATTCACCAATTCCAACCATCTTCTTTGTCTCATATTCAACTCCTTTTGAGTAAATATGTACTTCAAACTCTTGTGATCGGTAAATATACGACAATGAACACCAATAAGGTAGTGTCTCCAGACTTTCAAAGCATGAACAACGGCGGCTAATTCAAAATAATGAGTAGGGTAGTTCACTTCATGAACTCTCAACTGTCTCGAGGCATAAGATTTCCACAATGAAGTTAGTGAGTATGGTAAGAAAGGGTCACCAACCATACTTGTGTATTGTGACTTCTACAACTACCTCCTTACTAAATATTGAAGATATACCTATAGTTTGTGAATTTGTTGATGTATTCCCCAAAGATTTGCCCGGGATCCCTCCCGAGCGTGATGTTGAGTTTTCCATTGATCTTGTACCTGGTTCCGGACCCATAGCTAAAGCTCCATACCGTATGGCTCCAACCGAGTTGAAAGAGTTAAGGAAGCAACTTGATGATATGATTGAAAAAGGTTTCATTCGACCAAGTGCCTCGCCTTGGGGAGCTCCCGTTCTCTTTGTGAAGAAGAAAGATGGTTCCATGAGACTTTGTATTGACTACCGTGAGTTGAACCGAATTACAATCAAGAATAGGTATCCTTTGCCAAGAATTGAAGATTTGTTCGATCAACTAAAGGGTTCTTCTACTTTTTCCAAGATTGATTTGAGATCCGGATATCACCAAATTCCCGTTCGTGATGCCGATATACCAAAGACCGCTTTTAGTACAAGATATGGTCACTTTGAGTTCAAGGTGATGCCTTTTGGATTGACTAATGCTCCCGCTATTTTCATGGATCAAATGAACCGCACATTTAGTGAGTATCTCGACAAGTGTGTAGTGGTGTTCATCGACAACATCCTTATTTTCTCCAAGACCGAAGAAGAGCATGTTGTTCATCTAAGGACTATTTTGAGTGTCCTTCGTCGTCAAAAGTGGTTTGCCAAATTCTCCAAGTGTGAATTTTGGTTACCTAAAGTGTCCTCTCTTGGGCATGTAATTTCTAAAGAAGGTGTGATGGTAGACCCTTCTAAAATTGAAGCTGTAGTTGGTTGGAAGAGTTCGAACGATGTTAGAGAAGTCCGAAGTTTTCTTGGTTTACTGGTTATTACCGTAGATTTGTCAAAGATTTCTCAAAGCTTGCTAGATCGATGACTCAATTGTTGAAGAAAGAAACCAAGTTCGTATGGAATGAAGCTTGTGAAGCCGCTTTTCAAGAATTAAAGAAAAGGTTAACTACCGCCATGGTGTTGAATTTACCTGAAGATGGTGTAGACTTTGATGTCTATTGTGATGCTTCCAAGATGGGATTGGGTTGTGTACTTATGCAAAGTAGGAAAGATGTATAATGATTGTTGATGATTATTTGAAGTATATATGAGAATTGGATTGATTTGGTTAAGTGAGCAAAGTTCACGGGTACCTCCACGTTCGTAAGGATGGAATGTCGGAACGGGGAGGTATCCTACTGCTTAAATGCATGTGTTAGTGGGCATACGACGACGTTGTTGGGAGTTGAACGCTATGCGTTGATCGACCTGGCCGTCAAATGTTATGTACTTGCGAGGTGGTGTTATTTGCATGTAGCGTACCGCATGTTATGAGGCTTGTGCTCTTTTCCGCCTCTTTCGTGAATTGATCTACCGAGAATGTGGGTACTCGGCGTCTATGATTGACCGAGTCTTGGATGCGAAATGTTATCGCGTGTCGAATCGGAAAATGTGATTCCGAGAATCTGGCCAGGTTTAGATTAGGAGCCGTTTTATTATCGTTCCTACCAGGAGGAAATTAGTCTACATAAACGAAATGGATTGAATCGTGTATGCGTTCAGGGAAGGTTTTTCTCTCGTGGATGCCTGTTAATCATACTTGCCATGTACACGGTGATAGTGCGTTTCATTTACCGTGAGAGATGTCGTCTTTGTGTCGTTATACTTGAATGCGTGATTTCATGATTTTATTCATGGTCATTGCATGATTGGGCATCGTCATTGTATTGTTGTGCTTGGATGCGTGATTACATGATTGTATTCATGATCATTGCATGACTTGGCACAGTTTGTTTGTCGAGTCCATGATTGTTTATTCGTGATTGATGCATGGCTTGGCATGGTTTGTTTGTCGAGTCTCAATCTTATCAAACTTATACCGCTAACGGTGAGATGCAAGCCCTAGTGAGCGTATTCGGTTGCCTAAGAGTGTCCTCCCCGAGTCTTTGTATAACTTGATGGATTCGGATTTGTATTCCATATGCTCTTATCTTTAATTATCGAATTGCCTATCTATCCTTATCGTATTTTCACATGTATATCTATATATGCATGCTTCTACTTTTGTATCTCCTTTTATGTACGTTTGATGTGATATGGCTGGCAGAACCCGGAGTTACTCCCCACTGACTGTGGCGTTCATGTTTTTCATGGATGAACAGGTTGCTTGCTTGGATGACTTTTTAGATATGATATTTTGGGGTTTGGGTGTGAGCTAGCGGGCGTTTGTCCCT
>JAIUZE010073862.1:0-41289 GCA_022085475.1 Heliosperma pusillum | reverse complement strand
TAGCATTCATATAATGACTCTCACTAAAAATTATAGAAATGCTTCAAACATCAAAATAAAAATAGTCATCGCATGCTACCTTTATTTAGAAATGGTAAGTCATTACTTGACTAATTCTACCTTTAGAACTCTTGGTTGACGGATTTCAACTAAATCCATCTCCTAGTCCAAAGATAACGCTTATCTCGTTGAGTCCAATCCAATTTTAGCTTGTGATCGTATCACCCTACTTACCCGAGGTAAAAAGGGACCCACGAGCGTGGTAGCCCTAATGAACACGGGATTCATAGGTGATATTAATTGGTAAGGCTAATCTCAATTTTTTTAAACATGTGAGAGATCTTGTCAATTTAGTTATTAATTCCCTATAAGTGAACTAAGTCGGTGAATTGTGAATAACGTTGAATTGACAATAACGGTAAATAAAATGCACGTGTGACGATTTTGGCATGAGCGGAAATAAAGCAAGCAACCAAGCAACAATAAAATCCTAGTATGGCCACCTAGCTAATCAAAATTAACTAGATAGTTACAAATTCGGAAACCAACTCCTTGGTCCCTTGCCTCTTCACTTGGAACACCTTCCAAAATGGAACCGTCTTGAGGGAGTCACCGGTCTTCATAAAAATAATTACAAATATACAAATATACAAATTCCTATTATACATTTATTCTATAAAATAAAATTATTAAATTATACAAACCGGCGATACGAGATCGCAATAAAATTACAACCAAACCGTTATTCCCTTACATTACGGGTAATAACGATTAAAATAACTAGGCCATACTAGGTACAAACTTTGCATAAATTATTAAATAAATGACATTCATTCATTCAAACATAAAAATAAATTGCTGCAAAATTCATGCCAAAATCGTCCTAAGTTCAATTCATGCTCATTGTAGCTCGATTTTTCCGGGATTTATTGATTTTTAACCATTAAAAATCACTATCAACTTTTAAATCTCATTTAAATTCAAACTAATTAACTAAAATGATTTAGAACTCAAAATTAGTCACTACTAATTTTTTTGGTCATTAATTAGATCGATTTGATTTCATTTGCTAAATATTACGGTTTAATCATAACAATTATGAAATAAAACCAAAATAAAATATAAACATCATAAAATTTGAAACCAAAACTTTTGTACATTCTGGAACAATTCCAGGAACTATAAAAATAAAAAATATTTGCTCAAAAAATTTAAAATTATTTTATGAACAAATAGCTTTGTATTTAATGGTTTTATCAAATAAAAACATTAGATATAGTAAAACAGTGAAAAAAATTATGAAATTTCACCAAGAGTATCAAAATCAGAATGTTAAATGTACAAAAAATTTTCAAGACCAGAAATGGACGTTTCAATTTTATGAAAATTATAATCTCATATTATCGACTTTTATCGTATAAAAATCAATAAACATGCAATACATAAGTAAAAGTCACGAAATTTTACATACAATATGTAAGACATGCATGTGAGATCATATTAAAATTTCATGGCCAGAATCAACATGAAACTATTTGTAGTTAACTTTTAACTCATAAAATGCATGTTAACTCGGTTTAAACGCCAAAAATCAAAATAAATAGCAAATTAATCCCTAAAATCACGAAATTTGACCACAAACATTTTGAGGTCAGTAGGTATACATGCACCAAAAAATTTTGTCAGAATCGTATTTTAACTCAAAATCTTTGATTTATTAGTTATCTTATAACTTTAATAAAAATGTCCAAAATGAACATGCATGCTACAAGCTAGCTCTGATACCACATGAAAGTCCATAGACCTTAGTTAGACTCCTCTTATTATTTACTAAATTACTTAATAATTTAGTATTTAATGATCTATGTAACATGCATGCAAATATAAAGACATTTATATAAGAGAAGAAATTTCCTCACATCGATATGGAAAATATAAGGGCACAACAAGAACTCCTTCTTGTTGTTCTTGAGCTACAAATATGGATGAACACCAACAATCTCCAAAGTAGAAGATCTCCTCTAAGTTGCACCAAGATTAACCCAAATAATCTACCCTTATTATTAACTAGATAATAAGATAGATATTATTCTACTAATATTATGACTATATTACTACACTTGTAATACTTAGTAAATATTAGTATTTGAGAGTTTATAGTGAGAAGAAGAGTTTTAGAGAGAAGTATGACAATTGCACAAAATGAAGTAAGTATAAAATGAACACAAAATGCTCATTATATAGGCCATTTGGCCGGTCCTTGTAGTCCACATTTGGACTATTATTTTGTTCAATTTGATCACATGCATTAGAGTGGAGTGTTGTAGAAAAAATGATGATTGTATTCTACTTGTTATGTCACTTTCAAATGGTAACTAAAGAGTTACAACAAGAACAACAATCATCACCATGTAACTACAATGTAACCGGCCATCATGGCCTAGTTTGGTCCATATTGATTTTTGATATTTGACTCATAAATACTTATTGATCATATGGTTAATTATCTTGTATAATTAAGTGTTAATTTGATCATATAACAATTATATGACTCAATTAAACAAATAATATGTACTTAACATTTTAAGTAATATTTTACCATTATATCAATATATAATGGGTCCCACAATGCATAGTTAATTTATTTTACAACTCCTTGTAAATATAATTAACTAATTACCTCTATCTCAAAACCTCAACTAATGTAGTAATTTAACGATTAATTACTAAGTTAAATCTTATTTAATCGTATTAAAATAAGATATAAATTTATTAGTCAATTATCGCATAATTGAAAAATAAACTTAATTGAATTTGAGTTCTTAACTCAATTTCTAACAATTAACTCTCATACATATCGACTATATGTAATGTACTAATTAACTGTATCGTATACAAATAATTAGTTATTATTTGGATTTCATCCTTTAGGTGTGACCGAAAGGGATCAGTTGATCACCGCCGTCAAACGACAATAACGTCAAACTCTAGTCAGCCAACCGTTATTGATTTACGTTAATCATATATATAGTCAATAAATATCCCAATTATATTCCTTAATAAGATTTATCATGTGGCGCACTATTGTGGAGGACACCTACTCCAACACTTGTAAATGATATTGCAACAAACAATAGGCCTGAAATCCTTAACAGATATTGGCCTCAAGACCTTTGGCAACAACACCAAATTAGTTGCATTTATAACATAACTTTTATGTAATAATTCCAAATTAAATTACAATAATTTATAAATCTGAAAAATAAAATTTTGAATATTCTGGAACATTTCCAGGAACATTTTCATGTCAAAATTTGGGTCAAAATTTTTTGAATCATTTTAGAGAAAAAATATAGTTGCCATTAATCGATTTTATCAAATAAAATACTAAAACCACACGAAAAATTAATCTAATTAATTTTCAACTTATACATCTGATATGTAAAATATTTATGCAACATATGATAATTTTTCTCAAGACAAAAATTCATTTTAGGTATTTGTGTCAAAATAATCACTATTTATGCCTTTTTAACTATTAACAATCATAAATCATGAAAAATAAATCATATTTATCTCATATTTTACATACAGTAGGTAAAATATGCATGTGATATCATACTAAACTTTCATTGTGACAACCCTCGCGAATGCCGAAATAAAAGATACAAGCATGTGATATAATAAGCGGAAATACGGTATTTTAAAAACCTTTATACATGCAAGATAAGTATACGAAGAGTGTCAAATTTACAAACCGAATACAAAATACTATAAGATAAGAGACGTAGTCTCTCAAAAGTTTGACAATGTCAAAGTGATTAGCAAACTAGCTAATTAACGACTAGAGGTGAATCTTCCAGGGACAACGCCCGCTAGCTCACACCTGAACCCAAAATAGCATAAGCAAAAAGCCATCCAAATCAAGCAACCTGTTCATCCATGAAAAACATGAACGCCACAGTCAGTGGGGAGTAACTCCGGGTTCTCCCTGCCATATCACATTAAACGTACAAAGAAAGAAATACAAAAGTAGAAGTATGCTTATATGGATATACATGTGAAATACGATAAGGATAGATAGGCAATTCAATATTAAATGATAAGAGCATATAGAATACATATCCGATTCCATCATGTGATACAAAGACTCGGGGAAGACACTCTTAGGCAACCGAATACGCTCACTAGGGCTTGCATCTCACCGTTAGCGGTATAAGTTTGATAAGATTGAGACTCGACAAACAAACCATGCCAAGTCATGGTATGACCATGAATAATCAATCATGTAATCACACATCCACACATAACAATACAATGACGACCTCTCTCACGGTAAATGAAACGCACTAGCACCGTGTACATGGCAAGTATGATTAACAGGAATCCACGGGAGAAAAACATTCCCTGAACGCATATACGATTCAATCCATTTCGTATATGTAGACTAATTTCCTTCGGTAGGACAACGATAATAATACGGTCCTAGTCTAAATCTGGCCAGAATCCCGGAATCGCATTTTCCAGTTCGACATGCGATACACATTTCGCATCCAAGACTCGGTCAATCAAATGACGCCGAGTACCCCAAATTCGGTAGCTAAAATTTACGAAAGAGGCGGAAAAGAGCTCGAGCCACATAACAAGCGGTACGCTACATGCAAATAACACCACCTCGCAAGTACACAACATTTGACGGCCGGGTCGATGAACGCAATGCGTTCGCCTCCCAACAACGTCGTCGTATGCCCACTAACACATGCAATTAAGCAGTAGGATACCTCCCCGTTTCGACATTCCAGCCTTACGAACGTGGAGGTAGCCAAGGGAATGAGAGTACAAAGCACGTAACAAAATAGTGCTCAAACCGTATCATTTGTAAAAACCGACTCAAAGTGGAACATACCAAAAACCGTCACAAAACATGTGATACAAGCGAATGAAATATCATATATTCAAAACATTAATATTATAAGTCACTACGTAAAATTTTACGATAAACGAACGATCGGAATTATTATAAATGAAATCGTAATCAAGAAATACAAACAAAGACCAGCAGGTGCCAGCCGGTCAGGTGGACCGGCTGCCGGCTACCCGGCTAAGGCCATGTATCATACGAAAAACCAACTTGAAACATCAGTGTGTCCCAGCCGGTCAGCCGGTCAGGTGGACCGGCTGCCGGCTACCCGGCTGGGACCAAGTATCATATGAAAACCAAGAAGAAAAGTAGGGGTGTCTCAGCCGGTCGGCTGACCGGCTGCCGGTCGGCTGACCGGCTGCCGGTCGGCCGGCTGAGACCAACTTCATGCATAATATCATACATAACAACCAAAATATACAGCCAATGCCCCAGCCGGTGGTCTGACCGGCTGCCGGTCGTCCGACTGGGGTCCATATGCACGAAAATCATCAACATTCATCCATGTTCTATATTCAACAACAATCATATATGAATATAGTTCATCCATTCTCATATAATTTCTCAACTAACAACATTCATCAACCATCAACACAAGTCCTAAGCATACTAACCGTAATCTAAATACGATTACTAGCCTAGAAATCACATAAAACACGTAAATGATAACGAGTAACCCTTCACCGTTACCTTTACGCGTCTTCAAACAATTTCTAAGTCCTCCTCTACTAAGTAGTAGTCTTTGTCGAGGTCTTGAAGGTCACCACCTATGATTAGACCATAAAAGATGAATATAATTCACCTTTGAGAAAGACGGATAAATTGAAAAACGAGAAAGACAGTAATTTTATTATCAAAACGGATAGAGGAAGCTAAGAGGGGAAGAATAAGACGAACTTACGTGAATTTAAGCGAGAAACGAAGGAGTAGCGATGATTCTAAGACGGATCAAAAATGGAAGTTATGCTTTTGGGTTTTCTTAGTGAGGAAGAAAGAAATGTTGAGTTGTGAGGGAGTTAGGGTTAGTATTAGTATAAGTAGAGAGTGAGTGGAAAAAGTCAAGAAAAGTCAAGGACGTCTTAAGACGTGATTCACTTGAAATCTCGCGTAAAATCCAAATACGAACTCGGAAATTCTAAATTCGACTCGGGAAATTAAATTCTAAATTAAAGCAAAATTTCGCTGAAAAGTATCCGTAAAATATTTTTACTATTAAAAATAGGGTACATTTGCGGGTGTTACATTCATGGCCAGATTCGAAATTTAACAATTTTTAGTCAAAAAATGTTCATTTTACTCATTAAAATAGATTTATTTAACTAAAAATCATGAAATAAAGCAATAATCTTCCATAAATCATCAAAATGACATAAAAACATTTTAGGACCAGAAGGTATTTCATGCTCAAAATTTCGTGACTTTATCATATAAATCACAAATTTTCTAGTTTTATTTTGTTACCATAACTCGTAAAAATTTCTTAAAACCGATTGCATGCAACATCCTATGCTTTGATACCAATTGTTAGGTTCATATACCTACACTTGAGACATTTCTTAAGTAAAACTAATTAACTCTTTAATTAGTTACAAGATCTAGTTACATGCAAATAAATAAAAAACAAAGTGGAAAACGATTTGTTCCTCACATTGAGTGTTATACGGATATGGGCACAAGGAAAGGACTCCTTCATTTATCTTGTTCTTGAGCTTATATGTCAAAGGATGAACTTCCTAAGTCTCAAGTATAGAGACCCTTCTTTTGGATACACCTAGACAATCCCAAATCTACTTCTCATCACACAATACTAGGTGTGACAAGAAGCCTTTTTCACCTTATTATCACTACTACAATTAGTAGTATAACTTGGTATATGAATGTGTATGAGAATGTAGTGAGAGCAACAACAATTTGTTCTTTCTTAATTTTCTTGTGAGATAAGCAACTATTACAAGTACTTACTACACAACATATTGTGTGTTTAAGAAGAGAACATATTCTCTCCTTTTGGGCTAGGGCATGCCGGCACTTGGGAGTTGGGAGGGGGACAAGCATGCTTGCTTTTTCCCTTACCCATGAAGCTAGTTGTAGGTATAGGTATGCAAGGGCATTTAACATGTCATTAGCATTTAATCACAAGTTATGCTCATGCCATCCTACAACCACCCATGTCGGCCCCTTTTGGTAAATATGGGATCCATTTTATTTTGTCAATTGTCATATGTGTGACATGTGACAATTAGCATGTATAAGAATCACATTTAACATTTAAATATAATCTTTTACTAAATAAATCATACTTAGCATTTTAAGTGATGATCTATAAATACATGTAGTAAAATGGTCTATATTATATATACTTTACAATCTTATTGTAATTATATTAACCAATTAGTCTTATCTCTAATGTTTCATAAACATCTTACAACTTTGGTAATATAACGTTAAATTACCAAAACGCGTTTTATTTAATCATATAATAATAGGATAATTCTCATATATATAGATTGAACTTCTTCAATCCAAGGGGTCAATTAATCTATATCAATATATAATTAATTTACTTTATGATTTGGGAATCGTCCTTTCGGTGTGACCTCAAGGGATCAACTGATCACCATCGTCATACGACATTAATGTCAAACTCTAGGAAGCCAATCATTAACGATTAATGTAGACCAGTTGACTATAATATTAATCATCCCTTTGTTTTCTTGATAATGAGATTTAATTAAGTGATCGCACTATTGTTGAGAACACTCAATCCAACACTAGCTGCGCTCATCCGTATCCAAACAAGTCAAGACCAAGTTTATGCTCGCCTCAATGCCATTGAAGGCTGCATTGTTTCCGTAGAAACTAGGCTGCCTCCTGCAGAGATTCCTGACCCTAGTGTACACGATAACATTCCACCCATCATGGGACAACCAGAAGTCAATTCCCCACCAGTTCTTACTATAGCTGAAAAGCGACTCTAATACTTGGAGGAGCAACAAATTTACCTCAAGGGAGATGACATCTACAGGGAAAATATTCGCAAATATGAAGCGGTAAATGCCAACCTGCCAACCAAGTTTTACATGACTGACATCCCAAATTCAAGGGGCATGAAAATCCTTTGAATCATATCCGTCCCTTCAAGGATTACATGTTTATCAATGGCATGAAACCAGAGATGTTCCTAAGGATCTTTCCTTCATCTCTCGACACCATTCCTAAGCAGTGGTTCAATTCTCTAAAACGCAAGAAAATTGCAACCTGGGATAATGCCGCGATTGAGTTCGCCAAACAGTACGCAGACAATGCTGAAATCCAAATCAATATGCGTACTCTATAGGTTCTTACCCAAAATGAGAAAGAAGGTTTCACTGACTTCCTAAGTAGGTGGAGGAAGACTAGCACACACCTGGTTGAACGTCCAGATGAAGCCACTCTTGTGGAAACGTTCGTGGACAATTTGAGACCTATTTATGCAAACTATCTTTGGTAGCAAAACATAAGGTCTTTTAAATATTTAGTTGTGCTAGGAACAAGAATCGAAGACGACATGCGAAAAGGGTTGTTGTCCAAAACGATAGGTCGCGGATACCAAGGCACAAGAAGTCGTTCTTACGGTCCTACTAACAAAACCGATGAAGTCAAGTTTTGTTGAACCATCCAAAAAGAACAACCCGCAAAGGACGTTCAGAAGCATCGGTGATACAGATTCCAATGCCTTGAAAAGGTTGACACAACAAGGGAAGCTCCAACCCATAGGACCTACGCCTGATCCGGAAATGAAAACTAGGTTCTGGGATGAGAACGCCTACTACGATTATGATTGGGGCAAAGGGCATGATACATAGAAATGCTTCAAATTGAAGCACGCCCGTCAACATATGATTGAAGATGGTCGTCTACCCATACCTCCCGGAGGTAAGCCTAACAATACTCAGAATACTCTTGAAATTCTGATGATTACAGATGAAGAATCCACCTTGGATTGTTCACACCTCATTTCCCCAATCGAAGATGAGATTCACATGTTAGAAAATGAGGGAAGATACTCCACCATTTCTCCTACCATCGATGACTTCATCGCACGAGCTAAGAGTTTAAGTAGACAAGTTTCAGAACTTGAAACCATTGTAGCATCTCTACGCATTCCGGGCGCCACGCCCAAGAAAGCGTACCCGAAATTCTAATTCTATCTCAAGAATCTACAATGCAAAAGATGATCACCACATGTGATAATCTAGTCGAGCGAATAATCGCTTTGGAAGCCGAAATCATTAGACTGAGAGAACTCAATATCGTCAATGGGATATGGGCCAATGACGACGAGGATGAATACCTCATAAAACCTCATTAAACCCAAGGTAGTGAAGATATAGTCAGGACTAGTGAAGATAAAGGCATAGACTACCTTACTCGATCAGGGCGTCCCTATCAAGGTGTCTCTCAAAATGGTCCTACCACTAATAGTCCAGTTACTAACACCAACGTCGTCACCCTAAATGATGGTGAAGATACATCTACTGACAATCTATTAAAACAACTGCAGAAGACAAAGGCTGATCTTTCAGTCTGGCAGTTAGTAGCGAGTTCATTTCCCCATCCCCAAGCTTTATTACAAGCATTGGCAAAACTAAATATAGCGCATGACTCTACACCTGACGACGTAGTCCACTTGGTCCTCCAAGACTCAGTTAAGCTAAGTAACCCCGTTACTTTCTCAGATGAGGATTTACCTCCTTTCGGTGCCAGTCACAATCTCGCTCTATATATCACAATCACATGCGTAAAGAAGAACGTACCAATGACTTAGGTAGATGATGGCTCTGCAGTCAATGGCATACCACTAAAGACAACGCATAAGTTAGGCATGAAAGAATCAGATTGCGCTACTACCAACCAAGGTGTTCGAGCATATGATGGAACACGACGATAGGTGATAGGGCTAATCAATCTCACCATAGCCACTGGGCTAATCGAACAAAAAGTCAACTTCCAGATTGTGGATAATGAAGCATCCTTTAATGTACTTCTAAGGAGGCCTTGGATTCATGCTTCAAAAGCGGTAACATCCACCATGCAGTAGAAGATCAAAATTCCTCTAGACGACAAAGTGGTAACGATCACTTCGTCACCTATCAAGGCCGTAATAGAGAAAATGTCCAACAACCAAGTAGTGACAGATCCAGTACATGAGCTTGCAGGATTTCAAAGCATAAATCTCGTAGAGAGTGAGTTGGCACCTCTATACTTCGATCCACACTCTAACTTGGTGGTCAACCACATGCAAATCCCAGGGATAATTCTGGAAAGATACCATTAGGATTGTGGTACAAACCTACAAAGAAAGAAACTCTGGAAATGCTTACTCAAGTCAAAAATCGTAAAAGTAAAGGAATCCAGATGCAACCTTATCTCCCTACTTTTAACAAAAATTTCGTTAGAAAGGGAAGCCAAGAATACTTTCACGGGTTTCCCGAACCTTGGCACTATAGTGGAATACAATTAGCTGGAATCGAGGTCTTCCACGATTGCTATTTTATGCCTTCAGAAACGGTTCCTACCGTCAAAACCTGTCAAACACCTTGTTTAGACGAACTAGCCGTTACTCTTCTATTTGGAGAGGATCGATTCGTCAGAGCTGCACAGGCTGAGATCATTTGTGACAACCCTCGCGAATGCGGAAATATAAAACATACAAGCATGTGAAATAATATGCGGAAATACGGTATTTTAAAAACTTTTATACATGCAAGATAGATAATACGAGGAATGTCAAAATATTACAAACTAAGTACAAAATACAACAAAGAGACGAGGTCTCTTAAAATGTTAGCAAAGAACAAATGTTTAGCAAAACTACCTAAAATCGTCTAGAGGTGAAACTTCCAGGGACAACGCCCGCTAGCTCACACCCGAACCCAAAATAGCATAAGCAAAAAGCCATCCATGCAAGCAACCTGTTCATTCATGAAAAACATGAACGCCACAGTCAATGGGGAGTAACTCCGGGTTCTCCCAGCCATATCACATTAAACGTACATAAAAGGAAATACAAAAGTAAAACATGCATATATATAGATATACATATGAAAGACAATAAGGATAGATAGGCCAATCGATATATAATGATAAGAGTATAAGAAATACAAGTCCGAATCCATCATGTTATACAAAGACTCGGGGAAGACACTCTTAGGCAACCGAATACGCTCACTAGGGCTTGCATCTCACCGTTAGCGGTATAAGTTTGATAAGATTGAGACTCGACAAACAAACCATGCCAAGTCATGCAATGACCATGAATAAATCCATCATGTTATCATCCATTCAAACATACCCAATACATAGACGGTGCCCAATCATGCAATGACCATGAATAATATCATGAAATCACGCATTCAAGAACGACGACACAAAGACGACATCTCTCACGGTAAATGAAACGCACTAGCACCGTGTACATGGCAAGTATGATTAAAAGGCATCCACGGGATAAACATTTCCCTGAACGCATACACGATAAACATTTCGTATATGTAGACTAATTTCCTCCTGGTAGCAGGACGATAATGCGATAAACATGTTCTCGGAATAAACGTGTTCCGATTCGACATGCGATAAACATTTCGCATCCAAGACTCGGTCAATCACATGACGCCGAGTACCCCAAATTCGGTAGATCAATTCACGAAAGAGGCGAAAAAGAGCACAAGCCTCATAACAAGCGGTACGCTACATGCAAATAACACCACCTTGCAAGTACACAACATTTGACGGCCGGGTCGATCAACGCATAGCGTTCGTCTCCCAACAACGTCGTCGTATGCCCACTAACACATGCATTTAAGCAGTAGGATACCTCTCCGTTCCGACATTCCAGCCTTACGAACGTGGAGGTAGCCAAGGGAATGAGAGTACAAAGCACAAGACAAAATAGTGCTCAACCGTATCATTTGTAAAAACCGACTCAAAGTGGGACATAGCAAAAACCGTCACAAAACATGTGATACAAGCGAATGAAATATCATATATCCAAAACATGAATATTATAAATCACTACGTAAAATTATACGATAAACGGATCATGCGAACTATTATAAATTACGAGTTTTAGCAATTATATGAGAAAAACACAGCCGTGTTCCAGGCCGGTCAGGAGGCCGGCGGCCGGTACCCCGGCTCGGAGCACAAGACAAAATCCAGAAATCATAGAAAACAGGGCATGTGTTCCAGGCCGGTCGATGGACCGGCGGCCGGTACACCGGCCAGGAGCACCCCTATACAAAAACTCCAAAACTTCCAAAGTTCAATGTGTTCCCAGCCGGTGGGCAGACCGGCGGCCGGTCACCCGGCTGGGAGCACCTCTTCACCCGTGAGCAACATACATCATTCCAATCAATTTCAATTCTCATAATTCACTTCTAATAATTATCAATAATCAATATTCATCATCAACAATCATCAAATAATAACAATCATCATCCATAACATGAATCCTAAGCTTTCTAATCGTATTCTAAATACGATTTCTAGCATATAAAGCATGTAAAACACGTAAATGATACCGAGTAACCCTTCACCGTTACCTTTATGCGTCTTCACTACTCGTCAAGCTCCTCTTCAATTAGAAAATAGTCTTTGTCGTGATCTTGGAGGTCACCACCTACAAATAGATCAGAAAAGATGAATAAAATTCATCTTGAGAAAGACGGAAAGTTTGAAAAGCGAGAAAGACGATGATTTTAATATCAATACGGATAGAGGAAGGTAAGAGGGGAAGAATGAGACGAACTTACGTGAATTTAAGCAAAGAACGAATGAGCTACGATGATTTTAAGATCGGAAATTTTATGGAGGCAAGGGTTTGGTTTTGCTTAAGGAAGAAGTAAGGTTTTTGGTGTTTGAGTGAATGAAATAGGTTAAGGGAGTATGAGTGGAATATAAGGGAGAAAGTCAATAAAAGTCAAACTCGCCTTAAGACGGGATTCTCATGGAATCTCGCGGAAATTCCAAATACGAACTCGGAAATTCTAAATTCGACTCGGAAAATTAAATTTACGATTAAAACAATAATTCACTGAAAGTAACCGTAAAATATTTTTACTAGAAAAATAGGGTACATTTCCGGGTGTTACAATCACCCCACCTTTTAAAAAGTTTCGCCCTCGAAACTTGAGGGAAATAAAAACACCTTACTCGAATAGACTCGGATATTTACTACGCATAGAAGCTTCAGTTTCCCAAGTCTCTTCTTCGACATTAGCACTTCTCCACAAGACTTTCACTAAAGGAACTACTTTACTTCTCAACTTCCTATCCTTACGATCTAGGATGCGGATCGGCTTCTCTTTAAAGGATAGATTCGGTTCAAGCTCGGGCAATTCCCTTTGAAAGACATGGCTCGGATCACTAACATACTTTCTTAATTGAGAAACATGGAATACATCATGAACCTTTTGCCAAATTCGGCGGCAAATCCAACTTATAAGCAACGGCACCAATCCTCTTCACAATATCAAAGGGTCCAATGTATTTCGGGCTCAATTTACCCTTAACACCAAACCTTTTAACACCCTTCATTGGAGATACCTTCAAGAACACTTTATCTCCAACCTCAAATTCTAAAGGCCTTCTTCGGATATCGGCATAAGACTTTTGACGGTCTTGAGCGGCTTTCATTCTATCACGAATGACCTTCACATTATCAATGGTTTCAACTAGAACATCGGGGCCTAAGTCACGAACATCACTCAATTGATTCCAACATATAGGACTCCGACATTTCCTTTAATAAAGAGCTTCATATGGAGCCATCTTGATAGATGCATGATAACTGTTGTTGTAAGAAAACTCCACCAACGGTAGACTCTTTTCCCAATTAGACTGGAAATCAAGAGCACAAGCCCTAAGCAAGTCTTCTAAAGTCTGAATAGTCCTCTCAGTCTGACCATCCGTAGCGGCATGAAATGCAGTACTCATCAACAACATACTACCCATGGCCTCTTGCAAAGCTTTCCAAAATCTCGAACAGAATCTCGGATCTCGGTCGGATATAATCTCCATAGGAATAGGAACACCATGGGTATCTAAAAATTTAATCCACATATAGGGCATTAATTTCTAAACGATCAAAACTCCATGTTTATTTGATCGGAATAAATCTAGCACACTTGGTCCAAACGATTAACAAAAAAACCAAACGGCAGTTCTTTACCTCCAAACGGTCCTCGGCAAAGCCATAAACAAAATCCATAGAAATGATTCCCACTCCATAGCGGAATATCCAACGGTTGTAGCAATCCACCGGGTCTCTTGTGTTCAATCTTCACTTGTTGGCAAGTCAAACATCTTCAAACATAAGAACAACATCACCCTTCAAGTTCGGCCACCAAAATTGCAACTTCAAATCCTTGTACATCTTATCACCACCGGGGTGAATAGAATAAGGGGAAAGATGAGCTTCATCAAGAACTCGCTTCCTCAAATTAAGAGCATTAGGCACAAATAACCGACCATGGAAACGAAGAACACCTTCATTATCAAACTTGAAATCTTTACCTTTACCTTCAAGAATCTTGGCTTGGATAGACTTGTAGGTAAGATCATCAACTTGACTTTCGCGAATTTCACGGAGAAACACAGGCTCGGCAATCATAGCACCAACATGAACAAATCCACGCTCTACGAATTCCAAACTCAACTTTCGAAACTCGGCACAAAGATCAACGGGTAATACCCGCATAGCATTCAATGCATGAGAAGCTTTCCTACTAAGAGCATCGGCAACAACATTAGCCTTCCCTTCATGATACAACAACTCAAAATCATAATCATTCACCATTTCCAACCATCTTCTTTGTCTCATATTCAACTCTTTTTGAGTAAATATGTACTTCAAACTCTTGTGATCGGTGAAGATACGACAATGAACTCCAATTAGATAATGTCTCCACACTTTCAAAGCATGAACAACAGCGGCCAATTCTAAATCATGAGTAGGATAGTTCACTTCATGAACTCTCAACTGCCTCGAAGCATAAGCCACCACTTTCCTATTTTGCATGAGAACACAACCCAATCCCATTTTAGAAGCATCACAATAGACATCAAAGTTTATTCCATCTTCAGGCAAAGTCAACACCGGAGCGGTAGTTAACGTCTTCTTTAACTCTTGAAACGCTGCTTCACAAGCTTCTTTCCATAGAAATTTGGTTTCCTTCTTCAATAACTGAGTCATCGGTCTAGCAAGCTTAGAGAAATCCTTGACAAATCTACGGTAATAACCAGCTAAACCAAGAAAACTTCGAATCTCTCTAATATCGGTCGGACTCTTCCAATCAACAACGGCCTCAATTTTAGAAGGATCCACCATTACACCCTCTTTAGAAATCACATGCCCAAGAAAGGACACTTTAGGTAACCAAAATTCACACTTTGAGAACTTAGCATACCACTTCTGACGACGAAGAACACCCAAAATAATCCTCAAATGAATAGCATGCTCTTCTTCGGACTTGGAGAAAATAAGAATATCATCAATGAATACCACCACACACTTATCAAGATACCCACTAAATGTGCGGTTCATCTGATCCATAAAGATAGCAGGAGCATTGGTCAATCCAAATGGCATCACCTTGAACTCATAATGACCATACCTCGTACTAAAAGCCGTCTTCGGAATATCAACATCTCGAACAGGAATTTGATGATAACCGGATCTCAAATCAATCTTTGAAAAAGTAGAAGCACCCTTTAATTGATCAAACAAATCTTCAATTCTTGGTAAAGGATACCTATTCTTGATTGTAATCCGATTCAACTCACGATAATCAATGCAAAGTCTCATAGACCCATCTTTCTTCTTTACAAAGAGAACGGGAGCACCCCAAGGCGAGGCACTTGGTCTAATAAAACCCTTCTCTATCATATCATCTAACTGCTTTCTTAATTCTTTCAATTCAAACTGAGCCATACGATAAGGAGCTTTGGCAATAGGTCCAGAACCAGGTACAAGATCAATAGAGAATTCAACATCACGCTCGGGAGGAATCCCGGGCAAATCTTCGGGGAATACATCAACAAATTCTCGAACAATAGGCACATCTTCAATACTTGGCAAAGAGGTATTTGAAGAAGTCACAACACACAAGAATGCTTGGTGACCTTTTCTAACCATACTTACCTATTTCATAGCGAAATTAAAGACACACCTTTACGGGGATGAGATCCCTTATAGGTTATTCTAACCCCTAAAGGACTCTTTAAATAAATCTTTTGATCACGACACTCGAACCTAGCATGATACATAGCTAACCAATCGATTCCTAGGATTATATCAAACTCTCCTAGAGGAAACTTAAGGAGATTAGCGGGAAAGATAGAACCCGCAATAGATTTTGGGACATTAGGATAAAGGGTTGAACAAGAGATAATATCTCCGGAAGGTAAGGATATGGGAGTATCCTCACTAGAAGTAGGCTTGATAGATAATTTATTAGCATATGTCGATGACACAAAAGACATAGAAGCACCGGTATCAAATAGAATAAGACACGGTTGCTCTAAGATTGAGAACATACCCATAATAATCTCGGGATGAGCATCGGCTTCGGCACGACTCATGACAAAGATGGAACCCTTAGGTTTAGGAGGAGGGGGCAACTTTCGATCGGGGCAATCATCATAACGATGACCACCCTTTTGACAAAAGTAGCACACATAAGGTCGGTTGTTACATGCCACACCGGGATGGTATGGTTGTCTACAATGGTTACATTGACGACCTTGAGCTTGAGCTTGAGGAGCATAAGGCCTATGAGCCACATTTGAAATAGCTCTAGGAATAAAAGGAGCAGGATTCCTTGTATTTGCATTGGAAGAAGGATTAAACCTCCTCTTGTTAGCATAGGAATTAGAAGGAGACGGAACAAACGGTCTCTTCCCAAAAGCATTTGGCCTAGGAGCATAAGAAGGAGAGGGATTATTCATCAAAGCTTCATCTCAAATAGCCTTCATTGAATTCTCGGCCCACAAGGCATCATCATAAAGATCTCCAAAGGAGGTGGTATTCCTCCTCACTTTACTTTGCAGAACGGCACTCAACTTGTTACGATAATAGAATGCGCGGTCTTCATCATCTCGGATAAGCCTCGGCGCAAAATGCGCAAGCTTATTAAACTCCGTAGTAAACTCTTGAGCTGATAAGTTGCCTTGTTTAAAGTCAATGAACTCTTTAAGCCTTTGTTGCTTAAGCTCTTTAGGATAGAATCTACCCTCCACAAGAGCTTTGAAGCAAGCCCAGTTAAAGTCCTCTTCAAGAACAGCGGTGGCACTTGTGATAGCCCACCAGTTGTCAGCTTCCCTCACCAAGAAGTGCTTTGCGATCCTCACCTTGTCCTCCTCGCGGACTTGGTATAGATCGAACTGCTTCTCCATCTCACGGAACCAATCGGATAGCTCCGTAGGGTCTGGTTCTCCACTATATGGTACGATCTTACTTCTAGCTATCTGTCCAGCTACCCATGCGTAGCCACCTTGATGGTTATCTTCCCTTCTAAGGGGGACTTTGTTGGCATTAGATAAAGCTGCATCTTGCTGATTTTTCAGCACTTGAGTGAGAGCTTCCATCATAACGTTCTCAGCTAATCGGGGTCTAACCATCTTCATAAGAAACAAAAACAAATTAAGTTACTCCTATCAATTAGCATAAACAAATAGACTACCAAGTAAAGCCCTTAACTTCTACCCAAACTCTCATTTATTATTTTAAGGTCAAGTAGTTTAAGTTAGGGTTCACGTGTGTGCGTCGGGAGCGATAAAGAGCTCTGATACAAACTGTGACAACCCTCGCGAATGCGGAAATATAAAACATACAAGCATGTGAAATAATATGCGGAAATACGGTATTTTAAAAACTATTATACATGCAAGATAGATAATACGAGGAATGTCAAAATATTACAAACTAAGTACAAAATACAACAAAGAGATGGGGTCTCTTAAAATGTTAGCAAAGAACAAGTGTTTAGCAAAACTAGCTAAAATCGTCTAGAGGTGAAACTTTCAGGGACAACGCCCGCTAGCTCACACCCGAACCCAAAATAGCATAAGCAAAAAGCCATCCATGCAAGCAACCTGTTCATTCATGAAAAACATGAACGCCACAGTCAGTGGGGAGTAACTCCGGGTTTTCCCAGCCATATCACATTAAACGTACATAAAAGGAAATACAAAAGTAAAACATGCATATATATAGATATACATATGAAAGATAATAAGGATAGATAGGCCAATCGATATATAATGATAAGAGTATAAGAAGTACAAGTCCGAATCCATCATGTTATACAAAGACTCGGGGAAGACACTCTTAGGCAACCGAATACGCTCACTAGGGCTTGCATCTCACCGTTAGCGGTATAAGTTTGATAAGATTGAGACTCGACAACCAAACCATGCCAAGTCATACAATGACCATGAATAAATCCATCATGTTATCATCCATTCAAACATACCAATACATAGACGGTGCCCAATCATGTAATGACCATGAATAATATCATGAAATCACGCATTCAAGAACGACGACACAAAGACGACATCTCTCACGGTAAATGAAACGCACTAGCACCGTGTACATGGCAAGTATGATTAAAAGGCATCCACATGATAAACATTTCCCTGAACGCATACACGATAAACATTTCGTATATGTAGACTAATTTCCTCCTCGTAGCACGACGATAATAATACGGTCCTAGTCTAAACCTGGCCAGATTCTCGGAATAAACGTGTTCCGATTCGACATGCGATAAACATTTCGCATCCAAGACTCGGTCTTACACATGACGCCGAGTACCCCAAATTCGGTAGATCAATTCACGAAAGAGGCGAAAAAGAGCACAAGCCTCATAACAAGCGGTACGCTACATGCAAATAACACCACCTCGCAAGTACACAACATTTGACGGCCGGGTCGATCAACGCAATGCGTTCAACTCCCAACAACGTCGTCGTATGCCCACTACACATGCAATTAAGCAGTAGGATACCTATCCGTTCCGACATTCCAGCCTTACGAACGGGAAGGTAGCCAAGGGAATGAGAGTACAAGCACAAGACAAAATAGTGCTCAAACCGTAACATTTGTAAAAACCGACTCAAAGTGGGACATATCGAAAACCGTCACGAAACATGTGATACAAGCGAATGAAATATCATATCATATAAGTTTAAATATGATAAACATGAGTCAATACATGATACATAAGCATTAGAACAAGTTTATGAAGCATAATGAATAAAAACATAGATACCCTCTCCAAAACAACGTTGTTTGGAAACCAACGAAAACAAGGGTCCACTTCAAACGGTCATAACTAGAGTTCTAGACATCCTCTTACGGTTCCAACGAGATGTCACACGCCCAAAACAAGCATGTAACGAAGGAGATATGATCATTTTACAAAAAGAGGTCAGTGTAGGAAAATTTCTGTTGGCAGCGAGTGACGCTGCCTGCGTCACCACGACGCAGCCGTCTTCCTACGACGCAGCCTGCGTCCCACGACGCAGCCTGCGTCCCACGACGCAGCCTGCGTCCCACACGGGATTCTGGGACGATCAATTTCCAACAAGTTACCAACAACACAATCCTCATTTATTATCACAAACCATCAATTCTCATATCAATTAACAACTAACAACATCCATCAACAACAACACAAGTCCTAAGCATACTAACCATAATCTAAATACGATTACTAGCCTAGAAAACACATAAAACACGTAAATGATATCGCGTAACGCTTCACCGTTACCTTTTCGCGTCTTTAAACGATTTCTAAACCTTCCTAGTCTCCACCTACATACCATTAGATAATAAAAGATGAATATCATTCACCTTGAGAAAGACGGATAATTTAAAAAGCGAGAAAGACGGTAATTTTATTACCAATACGAATAGAGGAAGCTAAGAGGGGAAGAATAAAACGAACTTACGTGAATTTGAGCAAGAAACGAATGAGATACGATGATTCAAAGATTGGATCAAAAATGGAGGCAAGGTTTTGGTTTTTCTTAAGGAAGAAGAAATGTTTGTGTTTGTGTGAATGAATTAGGTTAAGGTGAGTATGAGGGGAGTAAGTGGGAAAATGTCAACGAAAGTCAAAGACAGCTCAAAAGTCAAGACAAAGTCAAAGACGGCTCAAGACGGAATTCACTTGAAATTTCGCGTAATATCCAAATACGAACTCGGAAATTTCAAATTCGACACGATAAATTGAATTCTAAACAAAAACTAAATTTCGCTGAAAAGTATCCGTAAAATATTTTACTTATAAAAATAGGGTACATTTGCGGGTGTTACACATAGGATTCCGTGCCCAAGGATGAAATTGGAAGAGACGGAAAAGTCCATCTTGCACACTTACCCGATCGGATTTCCACTTACCCGATCGGGTATGTTTGCTGCTTAGACGTTTCTTGGCTCTTCTTCTACCAAGCTTAAATGAGTGATTAAATGCTTTGTCTAGGGGATGAATCTGGACACATTTGAGCAACCTCTCTTTAATGCAAGCCTTAATGGAGTGCTTTATTAGGTTGTCTAGGGGATCAATCTGGACACATTTGAGCAACCTCTCAACCCTATAAATAGCCTAGCCTCCACACACAAATAATATGTACAAAAAACACTTCTCTTCTCTCTTTAGTTTAGTTTTTCTTCTTTCTCTCATTTTCTTCTTAGTTTTAGTTTAGTTTTAGTTTTCTCTAGTTTAGTTTAGTTTAGTTCTAAGTTTGTATGGTTCTACTTGTAATTGGAACTCAAGTTTTCGGGTTTGCATTTCCTATTCAAGTTCTTGTTCCATTTCAATATTTGCTCATCCTTTCCGGTAATCTTTATTCTCGTTTTCATTATAGTTTCATTTTCTTTAAGTATTTCCTTTATCATGTTTATCGTTCTTAGTTTTATAATCTTAGTTTCTCTTTCATTGTTAATCATGCATAAGTAGTCACCTTTCTAGGGTGTAGGGTAGCCATGTTAGATTGATTAAAAGATGATAATTGGATAAAAGAAATTGAGCCCTTAAAACGTTGTGTCTATGCATGTTTGGACTATAACGATAGATGACGATTTTTGGCCAAAATCATTGACTAGAATGAAATTCTTTTCCAAGGTAGAGATATGGGAATTGAATAGACAAAGCATGACATGGTAGATTAAGACCTAGTAAATCGCCTAAAAGCCTGCTAGACCATCTGATCTATGATTGTAATGAACACATCAATCTTACGAACTCACAATGAATTACTTGCATGTTCTAAATCCAATTTCATCAATATGTTAATCTACATGTGTGAACCTACTTCCCTAGATCATTTTCTTTATTGTATTGTTATCATTTTTATAGCATCTAGTAACTAGTGACAACATTTGCCAATCGTCCAAGGTAGAGTTCTAACCATAACTTTTCACAAGTATCTCCCGTCTCCCCGAGATCAACCCCTTACTTCCCTAATTACATTAATTTGTTGTTAGCCTAGTCTGGGTTATTTATCTTTGATTAGGGTACGCGACAACCCTGTCAAATTTTGGCGCTGTTGCTGGGGAGCACGGTTTTGTTTATTTGTGATTAGTAGAGTTTTACCTTGTCTTTTTCTTTTTTCTTTTCTTTTGTGTCGAGGAACACTTGTTCCTTGAGATTTTTCTCACCTTTTCCTTGTAGTATAGTGACTCTTTTCAGATAATAGGAATATTTTCTTTCAAAGGGATTGCTTTATTTTCTCTCAATGAATATCTATTTCCAACCACCACAATGCGAGAATGAGCCTTTCCATGAATACCTCAACCGATTTTATAGCTATTCTAACCATATTATCTCTCTTGGGTATACCCTTGATGAGACCTATATGAGAGATGCCGTGCTTCATGGAATGCTCATTGAGTGTCATAGCCTGGCTATGCAATTGAGTGCTGGAAGTTTTTATCAGAAGAGAGGAGAGGAACTTTGGATTTTCTTGGACTTTATGGCATTCCAATCTCGGGATGAAACGCACCGGCGGTTAAGAATCCAAGAGCAAATCAATGAAATCATGGCTCAAATTCAAAAGCTCAAAGGGTAAAAGGAAGAACCCACGTTTAAAAAATGTAAGCCAATCAATTTTCCTTATGCTTTTTCAGCCCCCCCATGTGAGTCTATTTTCTCCTGTGCTTTTTCAGCCCCCCCATATAAGTCTAATTCTCCCCAATCATATGAATTAATAGATGACGATGATGATGGTCCAACCTTTTCTATTGAAAGTCACTCTAGTGTCGTTCCATTTGACAATTTTGAGACCCCCATTATTGATATTGACCATATGGTAGTCGAGACTTTAGACAAGGATGTTGTTAAGCCCATTTGTGACTCCAATGGAGAGTTATCGATCGAGTCATCAGATTTCTTTGAAAATCCTTTCGCTAAGGATATTCCAGATTTATTTGAAAATGATACTGGGTTTTGTGAACCTAGCCTTGAAATTAAGTGGGATCAACCACCCATTTTTGATTCCCAATCCTTTGATTCACCCTACCCCTAATTAGAGTCCACTAATGATATTTTGGGAACTAATTGTTTGTTCCATGATCTTAAACATTTCACTCCATCTCTCACTGACGAGTGGAGCAATTCAGTGGTCATCTATGAAGTTTCTCATGCGCACAATGATAAGATATATCACTTCTTACCTTCAATATTTCATGCCTATATCTTGTCAATTGCTTACATATGTTTTTGTATTGCTCATGCGCAGGTATATGATCTACTTCTAAGGGCATTGACATGCTTTTTAAGGCACAAAGAATGATTTTCATTAAAAAAGAGTCTAGCAAGACATTTAAATAAAGCTTCGCGGGAGGCAACCCGTGTTTTATTATATTTTTGTTATGAAATAAATTATTTTTGTTGGACAATTTAATAATGTTAATTTTTAAATAATTCATTTGGTTTTTGTTCTAATAGCTTTGACAATAATACAATAATTTTATCTAGTATTGTAGTAGCTTGTTCATCACAGGTACTTTGGTGCTTGGGTTGTACTTTGCCCCCGTTTTCAAGCTAGCTTGGGGGAGCTGATGCACGGTTGTATGTTTTCTTTTCTTTCTTTACCATTTTGTTGAGTCGTCCCCCATTCCTTTGTTGGTTATGTTGTCCTCCTTTGTGTTTTCTGGGCTTAAACCCGTTTCGCACATTGAGGACAATGTGTTATTCTAGCTTGGGGGAGGGATTTAGTTTGTGTCGTTGTGTATTTAGTCTAGTTGTTTATTGAATTTGAAAATTTGACAAATCCAAAAGAAATCAAAAAAATTAAAAAAATTAAATTTTTTTAATAAAAGTTGTGTGTTTTGTCCACCCAATTGTGTTGTGCATAATGTCATTCCTCAATACATTTCCCTTATTGTAGCTTTTTAGCCAATGTTTCACGCTTTTGACGGGATTTTGCATACATGGGGATGTCTTGTACACAGTGGGTGAGGGATCGATTTTAGACTTATTAGGCTCGATCTTGACTTTGGCAAACTACATATACGGTAAGGTAGAGCCTCTAGTGATCGGTACATCTATACCTGATCTCAATTAGGTGTGTGTAGTTTCTCCTTATGATTTGTGTCACATCAAAAACGCATAAGTATGGTTCTCATTTCATTCCTATAAGCATTGCATTCATGACTCACTAACATTTGAAGCCTTTTTCACTTTGAATTACCCCTCAAAATTAGCCCCTTCATACAAAAGCTTCACAAAATAATAGCTACACATAAAAACTGCCTACCTTTTGAGCTAGTAGCTAGACTATGGTGTATGGGTGCTCTTTTGAGAAGATTTGCTCTTTTATGTTAAAGTGAATTTGGGAGAACCAAAATGTCCAAAAAGTGATGTTATGTTCAGAAAAAAAAGAAAGAAAAACATGAAATAGAAAAATGAAAAAAAATTGAAAAAGAAAAAATCGAAAAAAGAAAGAAAAAGAAGTAAAAGAAGAAGTTTTGAGTATCTCCTCAAAATGTCAATTCAATGTTTAGAAGGAGTTCACTCTTGTGTTTCGGGTGTAATAAGCCAATCCGTTTCTTCTTGCTTCGTTTTTCGTCTTTTGGGAATTAATCGAAAGTTTGGATTGAGTATTCATTTATCATTGGTCAGTTGCTAGCTCATTCTAACTGTTTGTCCACCTTTCACCCATTTCCCAAAGCCTTCTTCCTATCTTTTCGGCTTCTTTTCTATGTGCATTGTGATCTTTGACTTGTGTTTTGAATTGTTTACCATATTAGATTGCGGGCGCATTCTCATGAGTCGTAGATAGGAGTGTGCCACTTAAATATAAAATAATATTTCCTTAATTTATATAAAAATTTGAGTGTTGAGTGCACCGTGAGAGTCCATTGTCAAAAGATCATGCAAGAGCCGAAAAGTCTATTTGATGTTCCTTATGCTGCGCCGTTATGTAAATCTCAACCATGTTTTGCATTTTCCCTATGCCCACGTTGTTTCGGGATGTATTTCATTGTGCTCTATAAGCTACTTGATGAGATTTGCATTTGGTTGGATTGATTGTTGCTCGTCGCCCTTGTCCTTGTCATGTTTGTTATTGCATGCTTGCTTGAGGACAAGCAAGGGTTTAGCTTGGGGGAGTTTGATAAGTGAATATTTGTATGATTTTATCCCCCGTTTTAGCTCGATTTCTATACGATTTATGCACCTTGTTAAGTGATTAACGAGCTAATATTGCTATTCTAGTTGTTTTGCGCGTTTTGTCTCGTTTTATAGGAAATGAAGCGGTTTTGCTATATTTTCCTACTTTATGGAGCATAGACACTAGAGTACGAGTTTATGAGGAACCGATGATAGCCATTTCGCGATTTGATTACGATTCCGCTACATCCTTCCTCAAGTGGATTCATCTTGGACTTTGGCTTTGAACTTCAAAAGGAAATATCAACCCAAGTCAAAGGAAGGCTAGCCCAAGCCCAATTACGTATTGCATTGACCAAGACCAAGGCATAGGATTCCGTGCCCAAGGATGAAATTGGAAGAGACGGAAAAGTCCATCTTGCACACTTACCCGATCGGATTTCCACTTACCCGATCGAGTATGTTTGCTGCTTAGACGTTTCTTGGCTCTTTTTCTACCAAGCTTAAATGAGTGATTAAATGCTTTGTCTAGGGGATGAATCTGGACACCTTTGAGCAACCTCTCTTTAATGCAAGCCTTAATGGAGTGCTTTATTAGGTTGTCTAGGGGATGAATCTGGACACATTTGAGCAACCTCTCAACCCTATAAATAGCCTAGCCTCCACACACAAATAATATGTACAAAAAACACTTCTCTTCTCTCTTTAGTTTAGTTTTTCTTCTTTCTCTCATTTTCTTCTAAGTTTTAGTTTAGTTTTAGTTTTCTCTAGTTTAGTTTAGTTTAGTTCTAAGTTTGTATGGTTCTACTTGTAATTGGAACTCAAGTTTTCGGGTTTGCATTTCCTATTCAAGTTCTTGTTCCATTTCAATCTTTGCTCATCCTTTCCGGTAATCTTTATTCTCGTTTTACATTATAGTTTCATTTTTTTTAGTATTTCCTTTATCATGTTTATCGTTCTTAGTTTTATAATCTTAGTTTCTCTTTCATTGTTAATCATGCATAAGTAGTCACCTTTCTAGGGTGTAGGGTAGCCATGTTAGATTGATTAAAAGATGATAATTGGATAAAAGAAATTGTGCTTTTAAAACGTTGTGTCTATGCATGTTTGGACTATAACGATAGTTGACGATTTTTGGCCAAAATCATTGACTAGAATGGAATTCTTTTGCAAGGTAGAGATACGGGAATTGAATAGACAAAGCATGACATGGTAGATTAAGACCTAGTAAATCGCCTAAAAGCCTGCTAGACCATCTGATCTATGATTGTAATGAACACATCATTCTTACGAACTCACAATGAATTACATGCATGTTCTAAATCCAATTTCATCAATATGTTAATCTACATGTGTGAACCTACTTCCCTAGATCATTTTCTTTATTGTATTGTTATCATTTTTAAAGCATCTAGTATCTAGTGACAACATTTGCCAATCGTCCAAGGTAGAGTTCTAACGATAACTATTCACAAGTATCTCCTGTCTCCCCGAGATCGACCCCTTACTTCCCTAATTACATTAATTTGTTGTTAGCCTAGTCTGGGTTATTTATTTTTTATTAGGGTACGCGACAACTCTGTCAGTAACTTCTCCTCGAGTGGCCTTAAGATGTTTGTACCCAACGTGGGTGGACAATTCCTGTTGATTCATCTACTCTGTATGATGCAGATCACCATGATCCAGAAGATGTCCATCGGCCTCCTTTTACGGCACGACCAAGAACATCAACCAAAACCAATCGGAAACTGCACCGACTCAGATAGACGGTCGCCAGTCAAAAGAATCGACTCATAGGAATAAGATAGAAGACCCTGCAACGACCAGGCATCAAATAATTGATTTAAGGGTCTCTACAAATGTCACTGTCCGACTGAATGTCATACAGTCTGTCTATGTAAACGACGAGTCATCTCCATGACCCCATGGTGCTGAACCAACTATCGATCGACTTACAATCTAGTCACTCCGAGACGTCACCTCATTGAGCGACTAGGGACAAAATACTAAGTTCGTCCTATTCACTTGAAAAGGGTCCAACATGGTCTTACAATCTATTCGGATAAACAAAGTATTAAATTTAGTCAAACTAAATAAAAGCGTTTATAATAAAACTCGAACAATGAATGCAATTATCATATATGAAATAATTAATACATCATTCAATTATTACATATTACATAATCTAAAGGAATTCTGGTACACGTCTCAATCCCATTGTGACGACATGACCATCATGCTTAGCCTTTGATTAAGGCTTGGTTAAAGGATCAGCAATGTTGTCATCTGTCCCAACCTTACAAATGTCAATTTCCTTTCTTTCCACGTAATCTCTAATTACATGATATTTCCTAAGTACATGTCTAGACTTGTTACTAGACTTGGGCTCTTTTGCTTGAAAAATAGCCCCACTGTTATCACAATAAACCGTGATAGGATCTTTGGCAGTAGGGACTACTGTTAGTCCTTCCAAAAATTGCCGAATCCACACAGTTTCCTTTGCAGCTTCAGACGCTGCAAGGTACGCTGCAAGGTACTCTTCCACCAAACAGCTCCTCCATTCATCATATAAACGTAGCCGGATTGAGATTTCATATCATCCCTATCTGTTTGGAAACTGGCATCTATGAAACCTTTTACACGCAACTCAGTCTCGCCTCCAAACACTAAGAACGAATCCTTGGTCCTTCTTAAGTACTTAAGGATGTTCTTTACGGCTATCCAGTGACTGTCACCTGGACTTGCTTGGTAACGACTTGTCATGCTCAAAGCATATGCAACATCGCGACGAGTGCACATCATAGCATACATGATTGATCCAACACCAGATGCATAAGGGATCAATTTCATGCGTTCAATCTCCTCGGGTTTGGTAGGGCACTCTGACTTGCTCAAAGTGATCCCACTTCCCATAGGAAGAAAGCCTCTCTTAGAGTCATTCATGTTGAACCGATCAAGAATCTTATCAATATAAGTTTCCTGACTTAATGCTAGTATCCTTTTGGATCTATCCCTATAGATCCGGATACCCAAGATGCGCTGGGCCTCTCCTAAGTCTTTCATTTGGAAATGTATCCCTAGCCACTCCTTCACAGAAGTGAGCATTGGAATATCATTCCCAATGAGTAGTATGTCATCTACATACAAGACTAGAAAAGTTAATTTACTCCCACTAAACTTCATGTATAAACATGGTTCCTCGACGCTTCGAGTGAAACCATTTTTTTTTAATTACATGATCGAAACGATGATTCCAACTCTTGGATGCTTGTTTAATACCATAAATGGATCTCTTAAGTTTGCATACCTTCTTAGGGTTTTATGGATCCACAAAACCTTCAGGTTGTGTCATGTACACTTCTTCTTCTAGAATCCCATTCAAGAAGGCGGTTTTGACATCTATTTGCCAAATCTCATAATTATGAAATGCAGCAATCGCTAAGATAATCCTTATGGATCGAAGCATGGCGACTGGGGCGAAGGTTTCGTCATAGTGAAGACCATGAACTTGGGTGAAACCTTTTGCCACCAATGTAGCTTTGTAAACATCATTATGTTTATCTATGCCACTTTTTATCTTATAGATCCACTTACACTGAAGAGCTCTTACCTCCTTAGGTAAATCAACCAAGTCACATAGTTGATTGTCGTACATAGAATCCATTTCGGATTGCATGGCTCTGATGCGTGTATTTTATATAGACTTTTTAGTCCATCTATGCACGCATTTCTATGTCATTTAAGTGGTATTACGTCACTATATGCCCCTATTTGGCTACTTTGTACCTTCATTACCATTTTGTAGGTACAAGCTGCGTAGTAGCGGAAAACGAGCCAAAACAGTCCACTTTGCATGCATTTAGGAGAATGGAAGGAACAGAACAGAAGCTCTTGCATGGGAAAGCGTGAACCCGCTCACAATCGATGCCCAAAGTCATGACTCACGCTACATGACAAGCCAGAAGACCTCGATCGACTATACCTTTGGTCGATCGAGGAGCGTTGAAGTAAGGAAGACCTCGATCGAGCTATATCTTTGCTCGATCGAGTGGTAGCTGTTGACGAGTTGGTCGATCGAGCGGAAGAAGTCCTCGATCGGCTGATACTCTCAAATAAAGACCTCGATCGAAGGGTGTTTTCCCTCGATCAAGTGGAACCTATCACGGGCCTTAAGTCCGTAGACTAATTAAGGTTTAGAGTCGTGTTATGCATTATATAAGACTCTTATTTACGCCATTAGGGAGGAGCATTCATTCATTAATCTTTCACCATTAGTTTCTGAACTTTATTAATCCTTAAGTTTACATTCGGGTTTATTATCGACGTGGGTTTGTTCTTTACGCCGGAATCGCTAAGATTGTAAACTCTTTTCTCTCTTTTAATCTTAACCTTTGTTTTAGTCTTAATTATTGTTTACCTTTCTTAATTGCTGCGTTACTGTTTTTATGCTTGTTAATTACGATTATATCATGTCTAGTGTCATATATTCAATCGTCTTTATTAGCATCATTAATAGCATGAGTAACTAATTCTCTTGTATGTTAGGATGAGGAAAACTGTAGTAAAGGCATGATAGGATAGAGTATTTTAGTTAGTTTTGAATATGAGAATCAATCTAAGCAATTTAATTGAGGTTAGTCGAATGAGTGCACGCAGGAGACTAGCTAGGTAGTAAACCCCGACCTGGATCGAGAGATTGGAAGGGAAAGGCTTGCTTAGAATTGATAGGTGACTCCTAAGAGGACGAGAGTTAATTAGGAAAATCCCTAGGGTGGTTTGAGACCGAGAGGAGAAAACCATTGCCCTTCTCATTGATAGATTGACTGACTTAGTTGACATGTAGATGCCGATATTGCAGTGGACCGAATCCTAGCATATTCTTCCTTTATCTGATTTATTTCATATTAAATTCTACCTTTATTTCTCTTCCTTTAATCTTAGTTAGTTTAGTTTAAAACCAATTCAAAACCCCTAGATTGTGACTGGCAGATTTAGATTATAGTTTGTTAATTTCCTCCCTATGGAGATCGACCCTACTTCCGCTATCTTCTTAGTTAGTAGACTTAGGCTTTTATTTTTGGTGTATAACGACTCACATCAAAATTTGGCGCCGTTGCTGGGGAGGCAATTTAATTTTCTGTTTATTTATTTCTGTCTCGTCTTAAGGAATTTCTAATTCCTTAAGAGTGTTCTTATCTTTCTCTCCATAGTTGTGTATGCGCAGGTCCCAAAGGCTCGAGTTAGAGGAAGCTAATCCAGAGCCCGAAAGAACCTTTTTACGCAGAAAGAGAGGGTTAGATAAGACTGTTCAGGAGGAAGACTTGAGTACTTCTGACTCCGTCTTCGACAGTTGTATTTTCGAGGAAGATTCGACTGTTGAGACTACCATACCAGCAAAGATGCCTCACATTGCGTGTAACACCCGGAAATGTACCCTATTTTTCTAGTAGAAATATTTTACGAAATCTTTTCAGCAAAATTAAGTTTTAATTTATAATTTTATGTTCCGAGTCGAATTTAGAATTTCCGAGTTCGTATTTGGAATTTCTGCGAGATTCCATGAAAATCCCGTCTTAAGCCGAGTTTGACTTTTCTTGACTTTTGAGTCGAGTTTGACTTTTCTTGACTTTGGAACCGTCTTTGACTTCCGTTGACTTTTTCACTTCATATCCACTCATACTCCTTAACCTATTTTTCCTACACAAACACAAACCAAACATTTCTTCCTCTCTAAGAAAGATCAAACCCTTGCCTCCCTATTGTTTTTCGATCTTTGATTCGTCCTAGCTCATTCATTTCTCGATAGAATTCACGTAAGTTCGTCTTATTCTTCTTCCCTAACCTTCCTCTATCCGTGTTGATATTAAAATCATCGTCTTTCTCGCTTTTCAATCTTTCGGTCTTTCTCAAGATGAATTTCATTCATCTTTTATGATCTATTTGTAGGTGGTGACCTCCAAGATCCCGACAAAGACTATTTCCTTATAGAAGAGGAGCTTGACGATTAGTAGATACGCATAAAGGTAACGGTGAAGGGTTACTCGGTATCATTTACGTGTTTTATGTGATTTCTAGGATAGAAACCATGTTTAGATTATAGTTAGTAAGCTTATGACTTGTATTATTGTTGATGGATGTTGTTTATTGAGTATTCACATGAGTATTGATGAATTAGAATGATAGTCGATAATTATCAAAAGTCGACTTTGAGGAAACAAGGCATTTTTGAGTACATTAGACCCCAGCCGGTCGACCGACAGCCGGTCAGACCACCGGCTGGGGCACCTACTGTATATTTTGGCATTTTTACGTGATTTTGGAATATGAGGTTGGGCTCAGCCGGTCGACCGGCAGCCGGTCAGACCACCGGCTGAGACCCCCCCTTCCCTCCTTTGTTTTTCAAATGACCCATTGGTCCCAGCCGGTCGACCGGCAGCCGGTCGACCTGACCGGCTGGGACACACTGACATTTCATATTGATTTTCGTATTGACTTGTGGCCTGAGCCGGTGGACCGGCAGCCGGTCAGCCTGACCGGCTGGCACCTGCTGGTTATTGATTGTGATTTTGGTTTACGGTTTTCATTTATAATAATTCCAATCGTTCGTTTATCGTAAAATTTTACGTAGCGACTTATAATATTATGGTTTTAAATATATGACATTTCATTCGCTTGTATCACATGTTTTGTGACGGTTTTTGGTATGTTTCCACTTTGAGTCGGTTTTTACAAATGATACGGTTTGAGCACTATTTTGTTTTGTGCTTTGTATTCTCATTCCCTTGACTACCTTCCCGTTCGTAAGGCTGGAATGTCGGAACAGAGAGGTATCCTACTGCTAAATGCATGTGTTAGTGGGCATACGACGACGTTGTTGGGAGTTGAACGCTTTGCGTTGATCGACCCGGCCGTCAAATGTTGTGTACTTGCGAGGTGGTGTTATTTGCATGTAGCGTACCGCTTGTTATGAGGCTTGAGCTCTTTTCCGCCTCTTTCGTGAATTGATCTACCGAATTTAGGGGTACTCGGCGTCTAGTGTAAGACCGAGTCTTGGATGCGAAACGTGTATCGCATGTCGAATCGGAAAACGTTTATTCCGAGATCCTGGCCAGGTTTAGACTAGGACCGGATATTTATTATCGTCGTGCTACCAGGAGGAAATTAGTCTACATATACGAAATGTAGCATCGTGTATGAGTTCAGGGAAATGCTTATCCCGTGGATGCCTGTTAATCATACTTGCCATGTAGACGATGCTCGTGCGTTTCATTTACCGTGAGAGTTGTCGTCTTGTGTCGTCTTTGAATGCGTGATTTCATGATATTGTTCATGGTCATTGCATGATTGGACACCGTCATTGTCTTGGTTCGTGAATGAATGATAATATGTTGGATTTATTGTGATCATCACATGACTTGACTTGGTTTGTCTGTCGAGTCTCAATCTTATCAATCTTATACCGCTAACGGTGATATGCAAGCCCTAGTGAGCGTATTCGGTTGCCTAAGAGTGTCTTCCCCGAGTCTTTGAATAACATGATGGTTTCGGATTTGTGCCTCTATGTCTTATAACATTGGTTCGAATTGCCTATACTATCTTCGGCAACTCACATGGATATCTATATATGCATGACTTTACTTTCGTATTTCCTTATATGTATGTTTGATGTGATATGGCTGGGAGAACCCGGAGTTACTCCCCACTGACTGTGGCATTCATGTTTTTCATGGATGAACAGGTTGCTTGCAATGGATGACTTTTTTGGATATGATATTTTGGGGTTCGGGTGTGAGCTAGCGGGCGTTGTCCCTGGAAGTTCACCTCTAGACGATAGTAGCTAGTTTTTGTTAAACACTTGTTCTTGGCTAACATTTTAAGAGGCCTCGTCTCTTTGTTGTATAATTCCGTATTTAGTTTGTAACATTTTGACACACCTCGTGTTATATATATCTTGCATGTTTAAAGGTTTTTAAAATACCGTATTTCCGCATATTATTTCACATGCTTGTTTGTTTTATATTTCCGCATTCGCGAGGGTTGTCACATTGCGTTTCCGAGTGATTCGGAAGTGGAGCTAGACTCCAAGAAAGGATCGTATGTGTGGAAGAAGAAGTCGGAAATTACCGCAGCTGAGGGTACTTCTGCAAGTCAAAGGCCTGACGCTGGCCTTATCACAAAACTGTGCGGTTACTAGACGGGTTTGCAACCCCGTACAATTTGTAAAAAACAATTTATTGCGTTTTCGTTAGACAATTAGATAATTAGACATTTAGACTTTTACGTTATAATCCGTAGTTTAGATAAACAATTTACTTTTACTGTTAGGCAATTTTTGGTATTTTTCTGGGTATCGTTTTGTATGGTCTTTGCAGGAAAAGAAGCGGAAACCAATTGCTAAAAGTCGGAGGACTTGGGGAATTCAAAACGATCGAATAACCTGAGGATCAACAAAAGAGACCACTCGATCGAGTAAATCAGACCTACTCGATCGAGCGGTCCTGCCTGAAAAATTTTTCGATCGAGTAGGTCTGATTTACTCGATCGACCAAACTAACATACCTATTTAAGAGAAGTCTTCGATCCCCTTTCAAATTACTCGATCCCAATTCCCCTTTGTTCTTCATCGTTCAATTTTTCTGCATAATCTTACCTGACGTTCGTGTTAATATCCAAATTAATTACCAATTAGTTGGCAGCTAGGAGACTGCTGGGAGGAGGTGATGTTAGCTCCCCAGTTTGATGTTGGTTTGGGGAAGCTGTTCTTTTGTGAGTTTTTCTGTCTATTCTTTGTATTTATTTCATTCCTTAGGAACATGAATTAGGCTGTGTTTCCCTTTCCCTTATATACTGTTGTGCTGTAGCCAATGAGGACATTCTCTGTTTTGGTTTGGGGAGGTGTTTTGCATCCTTTTGCGTCTGCATTTGCATTTGTATTGCATTCACGTTTACAATTCATGTTAATTAGAAAAAATTTGAAAATATCAAAAATATCACATATATTTTTGCATATAGTCGAGTCGGATTGGAGTCTTGTTCATGATGAAATTGCACTACAAGTCTATCCTTTGCTATTCCTTGCACCATTCTAGACTTACTTAGTAAAATCGAAGTAGTGAACTATTGAATTTTGTCTTGGAATTTAAATTTGACTATTAGACTTGATTCAACATTTTGGCAAACTACTTATATTTTCTGAGTTTTAGAGCCTATAACTGGTGACATCTATGACCAGTTCATCTAGGAATGAATGAGAGTAGTTACCCCCCACATCTCGTGTCATTTGCTTGTATATGAACTTTGATTTCTTATTGCCTGCACGCATTGGGTTTGTGGTCGGTATTACGTGTTTTGAGAATATTTGCATCTCTTTTTTCCTCATTTTACCCCATCAACTCCACATAAAGCCATATCTGTCTGTTGCCCTTAACTACATTCTAAACTAAGCCTACCTTTGCCGAGCTAGTTTAGTAGTCGAGGTATATTTTACCGTTGTGTCAGTTTTTGGCTCGTTTTCATTGATTGGAGTGGGTATTTGCGAGAAAAAGAAGAGAAGTGATTAATTGTGCCTCGATCGAGCAGGTTTTAGCTCGATCGAGCAGATATTAATGTATGTTTCCTCGATCGAGTGACATATTCCACTCGATCGAGAGGTTTTCCCTCGATCAGCCAAGAAAGAAAGATAGAAAATTAAAAAAATATAATGAGAAAAAAAGTAATTGGCTGAAGTTTCTGTTTTACACCTCCTTTGTTTATTATTATTTGTCGAGGTGTTTTAAGGGATTTGTGTTGTTTATGCCTAGATATGTTAAGGCATCGAGCTTAATTTTTGATAGTTGGAAGAATGGAACGAGTTCTATTACGGTCTTGTTAGGAAGTAGCTTGGCTATTTACCTTCACATTTCCATTAATTGTTTTGCCCCTTCTTACCAATTAGCCTCACATATCCATATCTTTGCAAATGTTTGGCATGTGATAGTCCTTGAACGGTGGTTATGCGTGTGTACGGTGCTTGAGTCATCTTTCATATTAGTTAGCAATGCATGTTGTGTCGATCGTAGTCTAGGTGAGTGACTATATTTTCTTCTCTCTTTCTTATACATATTTACTTACCATTTGCTTGTTGAGAAGAGTGACTCGTGAGAGTCCGAATTTGGTTGAGTCTTGCAAGGTCGAAAGTCTAATTTATTTCCAAGATTGTACAAATTCGTTCACTTTCGTATTAAGCTTTGTAGCGATTGAATGAGTGCATTAAACTGTTTAGCATTGACTTGTAGCTAGCTCTGAGACTTACTCCATTCCCCTAGGTTTATTTAGTTCTATATAGCTGCATTTAGTTTGCTTGAGGACAAGCAAAGGTTTGGTTTGGGGAAGTTTGATGCGTGTATTTTATATAACCTTTTTAGTCCATCTATGCACGCATTTCTATGTCATTTAAGTGGTATTACGTCACTATATGCCCCTATTTGGCTACTTTGTACCTTCATTACCATTTTGTAGTTACAAGCTGCGTAGTAGCGGAAACCGAGCCAAAACAGTCCACTTTACATGCATTTAGGAGAATGGAAGGAACGGAACAGAAGCTCTTGCATGGGAAAGCGTGAACCCGCTCACAATCGATGCCCAAAGTCATGACTCACGCTACATGACAAGCCAGAAGACCTCGATCGACTATACCTTTGGTCGATCGAGGAGCGTTAAAGTAAGGAAGACCTCGATAGAGCTATTTCTTTGCTCGATCAAGTGGTAGCTGTTGACAAGTTGGTCGATCGAGCGGAAGAAGTCCTCGATCGACTGATACTCTCAAATAAAGACCTCGATCAAAGGGTATTTTCCCTCGATCGAGTGGAACCTATCACGGGCCTTAAGTCCGTAGACTAATTAGGGTTTAGAGTCGTGTTATGCATTATATAAGACTCTTATTTACGCCATTAGGGAGGAGCATTCATTCATTAATCTTTCACCATTAGTTTCTGAACTTTATTAATCCTTAAGTTTACATTCGGGTTTATTATCGACGTGGGTTTGTTCTTTACGCCGTAATCGCTAAGATTGTAAACTCTTTTCTCTCTTTTAATCTTAACCTTTGTTTTAGTCTTAATTACTGTTTACCTTTCTTAATTGTTGCGTTACTGTTTTTATGCTTGTTAATTACGATTATATCATGTCTAGTGTCATATATTCAATCGTCTTTATTAGCATCATTAATAGCATGAGTAGGTAATTCTCTTGTATGTTAGGATGAGGAAAACTGTAGTAAAGGCATGATAGGATAGAGTATTTTAGTTAGTCTTGAATATGAGAATCAATCTAAGCAATTTAATTGAGGTTAGTCGAATGAGTGCACACAGGAGACTAGCTAGGTAGTTAACCCCGACCTGGATCAAGAGATTGGAAGGGAAAGGCTTGCTTAGAATTGATAGGTGACTCCTAAGAGGACGAGAGTTAATTAGGAAAATCCCTAGGGTGGTTTGAGACCGAGAGGAGAAAACCATTGCCCTTCTCATTGATAGATTGCCTGACTTAGTTGACCCGTAGATGCCGATATTGCAGTGGACCGAATCCTAGCATATTCTTCCTTTATCTGATTTATTTCATATTAAATTCTACCTTTATTTCTCTTCCTTTAATCTTATTTAGTTTAGTTTAAAACCAATTCAAAACCCCTAGATTGTGACTGGCAGATTTAGATTACAGTTAGTTAATTTCCTCCCTGTGGAGATCACCCCTACTTCCGCTATCTTCTTAGTTAGTAGACTTAGGCTTTTATTTTTGGTGTATAACGACTCGCATCAGGCTCCTAGCCATAGCTTTGAGTCAGGACTAGAAATGGCTGCTTTGTAGGTAGTAGGTTCGTTACTTTCAAAAAGTAACACATTATAGTTACCACCTTCCTCTATAATACCAAGGTATCTATCAGGTTGATGACTAACTCTGCTTGACCTCCTAGTTTCCGAAGGAATAATGACCGTGTCAGACGAAGAGGGAACATTTTCCTCGTCGTCCTTTTCGGTTTGTGGCTCTTGGACTTCATCAAGTTCAAATTTTCTCTCAGTCTGTCTTTTAGAAATAAAATCATTTTCTAAAAAGACTGCATCACGAGACACAAACACTTTGTCCTCGTGTTTATTGTAGAAGTTATAAGCACGTGATTCCTTTGGATATCCTACAAACAGACATTTGTCAGATTTGGGTGCGAGTTTATCGTCAGACTTATTCTTAACAAAAGCCTTGCATCCCCAAACTCTCATAAACGACAAATAAGGGACTTTCCCTGTCCATATCTCATATGGAGTCTTGTTTGCCGCTTTAGTCGGGCTTCGATTTAGTGAAAATATTGCAGATAAGATAGCAAAACCCCAAAATTAATCAGGAAGCTCTGTCAGACTCATCACAGATCGAACCATATCTAATAAAGTTCGATTTCTCCTTTCGGACACACCATTTAATTGAGGTGTCCCAGGAGGAGTCCATTGTGATACTATACCACAATCTTTTAGGTGTGAATCAAATTCATGGTTCAAGTATTCACCACCACGATCGGATCGTAGGGCGTTAATCCTATTATTCAATTGGTTTTCTACTTCATTTTGAAATTCTTTGAATTGTTCAAAAGCATCACTTTTATGCCTCATCAAGTATACATATCCATATCTACTCAAGTCGTCGGTAAAAGTAATGAAGTAGTGATAACCCCCTCTAGCTTGGATAGTCATGGGACCGCATACATCCGCATGTATAAGCCCTAAGACTTCACTTGCTCGTGTCCCTTTGCCTGTAAAAGGAACACGAGTCATCTTTCCTAGAAGACAAGATTCGCATACACCGTAAGATTCGTAATCGAATGGTTTGAGTACTTTAGATGAAACAAGTCTCTTTATGCGTCGTTCGTTTATGTGCCCTAAACGACAATGCCAAAGGTATGATTGATTAGGTTCACCTGTTTTGAGCTTCTTGTTTTCTACATGATAGACCTCTTTTGCAATATCTAGAACATAAATACCTCCAATAGAAATGGCCTCGCCATAAACCATTTCATTTAAAGAAAAAGTACAACAATTGTTCTTAATACAAAATGAAAATCCTTCCATGTCTAACACGGAAATGGAGATAATGTTCTTGGTAAGAGTTGGTACATAATAGCAATTATTTAAATACAACTCTAAACCATTAGGCAAAAGAAGAACGTAGGTGCCCACGGAAACTGCGGCTACCTTAGCTCCATTTCCCATGCGCAGGTCCACGTCACCCTTGGCTAGTGCTTGCGCGTCCTTCAGCCCCTGTACATGATTACAAAGGTGAGAACCACAACCGGTATCAAATACCCAAGAAGATGTACTAGCAAAGTTAATATCTATCATATAGAGTGATGAAAGAATTTTACCTGACGTTGTCACACAACCGTCCTTCTTGTCTTTCAAGTATTTGGGGCAATTGCGTTTCCAATGCCCTTTGCCATTACAATAATAGCAATCCGCCTCCGCGTGTTTGTTGACTTTGGGCTTGGACTTATAAAAGACCTTGCCCTTTCCCTTGCCGACTTTCTTGAAAAGAGTCTTACCCTTTCCCTTGTCCTTTCTCACCCCAAGGTTCATGTTCTTCATTTTCATTGAAAGAACGTCCTTGCGCTCACTCCCACCAGCCTCCATGTCCCTCTCCGCTTGGGTGAGGAGTGCATGAAGTTCACGGAAACTCTTTTCCATGCCATTCATATTGTAGTTCACCCTAAATTGGGTGAACTTAGGTGTGAGTGAATGAAGGATTTTACCCACCACCAATTGCTTCGGAATTTTGCAGCCTAGACGCTCTAAGGTGTCCGCGTGCTTTACCATTTTGAGCACGTGTGGGCCAACTTTTTGGCCTCTTTGAAGCTTGGTGTCAAAGAATTTCGTAGCCGCCTCGTATTGGAGAATTTGAGGGGCTTGTGAAAACATTGACGTAATCCTCGTGAATATCGCATATGCATCGAGGGATATCAATTGAAAATTAAGTTTGGGTGAGATTGACCAAATCAAGACATTCTTGACGTCATTAGCAACCTTCAAATAAAGATCATATTCGGCCCAAACCACCACGGACAATCTTGGCGCGGGTTCGGTGGGGGGCTCTTCGACCAAGTAGCGAAGCACGTTATCGGATAACGCGGCGCTCTGTATTGTCGAATCCCATTCAACGAAGTTACTTCCGTCATCTTTTAGGACACACTTGTCCATGACGGATCTCAACCATGAGTCCTTACCCACGGTTGCGTTGTTGGATGAAGTTGACATTGTGCGAATATGGTTACTACAACAAAAAAAAGAAATATATAAACATTCATTGTTAATTTACTTGAAAAACATTTTAACAAGTTTAGCATTTATATAATGACCTCTCACTAAATTATATAAATGATTCCAAGACCCATCTTTAAATAAAAATACTCATCGCATGCTACCTTTATCTAGAAATGGTAAGTCATTACTTGACTAATTCTACCCTTAGAACTCTTGGTTGACGGATTTCGACTAAATCCATCTCCTAGTCCCAAGATAACGCTTATCTCGTTGAGTCCAATCCAATTTTAGCTTGTGATCGTATCACCCTACTTACCCGAGGTAAAAAGGGACCCACGAGCGTGGTAGCCCTAATGAACACGGGATTCATAGGTGTTACTAATTGGTAAGGCTAATCTCAATTTTTAAATATGTGAGACATCTTGTCAATTTAGTTATTAATTCCTATAAGTGAACTAAGTCGGTGAATTGAGAATAACGTTGAATTGACAATAACGGAGAATAAAATGCATGTGTGACGATTTTGGCATGAGCGGAAATAAAGCAAGCAACAAAGCAACGATAAAATACTAGTATGGCCACCTAGCTAATCAAATTAACTAGATAATTACAAATTCGGAAACCAATTCCTTGGTCCCTTGCCTCTTCACTTGGACACCTTCCAAAATGGCACCGTCATGAGGGAGTCACCGGTCTTCATAAAAATAATTACAAATATACAAATATATAAATTCCTATCATACATTTATTCTATAAAATGAAATTATTAAATTATACAAGCCGGCGATACGAGATCGCAATAAAATTACAACCAAACCGTTGTTCCCTTACATTACGGGTAATAACGATTAAAAATAACTAGGCCATACTAGGTACAAAATTTGCATAAATTATTAACTAAATGACATTCATTCATTCAACCATAAATAAAATAAATTGCTTCAAAATTCATGCCAAAATCGCCCTAAACACATTCATGCTCATTGAAGCTCGATTTTACGGGATTTATTGATTTTTACCCATTAAAAATCAATATCAACATTTAAATCTCATTTAAATTAAAACTAATTAACTAAATATTTTAGAACTCAAAATAATCCCTACTAATTTTTTTGGTCAATAATTAGATCGATTTGATTTCATTTGCTAAATATAGCGGTTTAATCATAACAATTATGAAATAAACCCAAAATAAAATATAAACATCATAAAAATTTGAAACCAAAAATTTTGTACATTCTGAAACATTTTCAGGAACTATAAAAATAAAAAACATTTGCTCAAAAAATTTAAATTAATTTTATGAATAAATAGCTTTTTATTTAATGGTTTTATCAAATAAAATCATTAAATATAGTACAATAGTGAAAAAAATTGTGAAACTTTACCAGGATGATCAACATCAGAATGTAAAATGTATCAAAAAATTTCAAGTCCAGAAAAGGACGTTTCAATTTTATGAATATTATAATCTCATATTATCGACTTTTATCGTATAAAAATCAATAAACATGCAATACTTAATTAAAAGTCACTAACGCTTACATACAATATGTAAGACATGCATGTGAGATCATATTAAAATTTCACGGCCAGAATAAACATGCAACTATTTTTTAGTTAACTTTTAACTCATAAAATGCATGTTAACTCGGTTTAAAAGTCAAAAATCGAAATAAATAGCAAATCAATCCCTATAATCAAGAAATTTGACCACAAACATTTTGAGGTCAGTAGGTATACATGCACCAAAAACGTTCGTCAGAATCGTATTTTAACTCAAAATTTTTGATTTATTAGTTATCTTATAACTTTAATAAAAAAATGTCCAAAATCAACATGCATGCTACAAGCTAGCTCTGATACCACATGAAAGTCCATAGACCTTAATTAGACTCCTCTAATTAGTTACTAAATTACTTGTTAATTTAGTATTTAATGATCTTTGTAACATGCATGCAAATATAAAGACATTTATATAAAAGAAGAAATTTCTTCACTTTGATATGAAAATTAAATGGGCACAACAAGAACTCCTTCTTGTTGTTCTTGAGCTATTAATATGGATGAACAAGAATAATCTCCAAATTAGAAGACCTCCTTCAAGTTGCACCAAGATGATACCAAATAATCTACCCTTATTATTAACTAGATAATAAGATAGATATTATACTACTAATATTAGAATATATTACTACACTAGTAATACTTAGTAAATATTAGTATTTGAGAGTTTTAGAGAGAAAATGAGTTTTGAGAGATGAATGAAAAATAAGCAAGAATGAACTAGTGATAAATTGAACAACAATTGTTCTATTTATAGCCAAGAGGGTCGGCCCCTTTGATCACCAAGAGAGTGATTTTTCTTCTTATTTTATTGCCATGCAAAGTGGTGGAGTGTAGTGTTGAGTAAAATAATTTTAGGTTTACTATT
>JAIUZE010073861.1:5850-19659 GCA_022085475.1 Heliosperma pusillum | reverse complement strand
TTGAGAGAATGTTATTATGCTTGAGTTGCAATTCCGCAATTGGGAATCCGTGTTATATGAAAGGGCGGATGAATTGGGTTGTAATCTATTTGTTAAATCTAGGTGTACCTTACTTTGATGATTGTGGTACGATGTTCCCTTGTAAGAGACCTTTGTTTGGGATGAGTTGCTTTACTATCACCCTAAGTCTGAAAGGAGAAATTTTGTGGATTAAACCTTAAACCTTTACTCATACCATCATTCCTTTTCATTTCCATTCTTGAATGTTTTTGTCAAGATTGATCTTTAAGAAATCGCATGCTCGTATCTTATTTCTTAATCGGATATATTCATACCTCTACTATCTGCTTTGTCTCTTTCTTGACCTCGTTATTTTTAACGCTCCTCTCTTGTAATCCCGTGCCTTATTTATTCTCGTGTTCTCCTTGAGATTCCTTATCATTTCCTATCTCATTGCTCCTTCATCGTTTCTCTACTGGATTGGATATTCCGTTTGTAAGGCTCAGAGAATAAGTGTAATGTATTTTTGGGATTCTTTAGCTAGAATATGTGTCTTTGGATTGAGAAAATTTCATGTTGTCTTTGATTATGGAAAATAGGACTTAAGCTCTAGGATGAATCCTAATGGTGATAATGTATCCTCTCTTGGTGGTTTTAGGTTTGGAGCTTGGTATTGTAGTGTTATTTTGAGAATCGAGTTGATCATGATAATAGTTCGTTGTTATTGGGTACTATAACGGTTGCTTGGCATGTCATTTGGGAATTAGATGTCTCTAATTGGTGGATTCTAAAAGAGACTTTGCTTTAGGGCAATTGAGCCGGTACCCAAAGTTTGAGGAGTATTGTCATAAATGAAAATCGTTTCATTTTGAGTTTTAGATGAATTAGATGATTTGAATGGTTGTCTGATTGCCAAGTGATTGATCATTCGTGGTTTGGAATTAGTAATTCTCTTTTATTCTTAAGGAATCATAGTTTGAGATTGAGAAATGTTCGTTGCAAGCGTTGGATAGTGAGTGCTCAGTTGTTATGGATTATGGAGTTAGACTGGTGAACTAATTTATCTTGAGGATTAGTAACCACCGTAGTTTGCTAATGTGATTATTTATATTTGAGGCTTCGAGCGTAGTAATGATCGAATTAAGGATGTTATGGCGTATTAAAGAATTCTTATAAGCGATAATGGATTGTGGATTTTCCCTTGTCGTGAGACTTTGGATGAGACTAGTTGGATCTTAGATAATTATGTTTGGTTGCGTGGATGGTGTTTTGATTTTCGAGGATGAGAAAGTTCATTGTAAATTTAGGATAATGAGTTTGAAGTAAATTGGATTAAAGGATTTCATGGTAAGTCTCTTTACCTTGTAGTTGTTAGCGATCGTGTTTCCATAGATAAATATTTTGTTGGTAGTTTCTAGTAAGAGTTTTGATGGAACTAAGAAGATTAGAGTGCGTAATAAATCTTTCATGTGGATTGTTAGTTGTGGAGTCTACCGTGCCGATGGACCTTAGTAGATTCTAATTGGATTCGAATAATTGGGATCTGTTACTCGAAGTTTCGTGATTATGGAATATTTTTGTAAGATTTCTGATGATTGAAAATGATGAGTTGCAAATTGGGTAAATTGCATTCTCTTGAGGATTTGGTTTATTAGTAGAGTTAGTAATGTCAAATTCGTGTAGATCTTCCTGCCGACTTTATCTTGATCTTCCTATCCCAAAGAGTTCGATTTGTTCCGTTTTTGCGTGTTTTGTATAATTTTTTTTTAATCGTGATTTGGTGAAAGCTTTTTAGGTTCGAGTCGCTTCTATGTACCGTGTAATTGTCGTAGGTCTTGTTATTTGATTTTATCTTTGAGAAAACCTTCAAATTTTCATATTGTATTTCTAATTTAACTTTTCAAGAAGTCTAAAGATGGTTTGTGTACCCTCTTTTTGGAGAAAATGGATTTCTTTTGCTTTTATATTTGGATTTTGCGTTTGGTTGGATGTTTGCACTTATTATTGGAGACGTATGATAACTAGTTCTGCACTTACTAACGTTGTTTTGAATTTCGATTTCACTAATTCGACATTGATTTGATTTTGGATAATTAGAGTTCTCGTTCGCGACGAGCATTCTTGTGATCCGTAAATAGAGTTTCGCTCTTATGAAAATTCTCCTTAAACCCTTTTCGAGAAGAACCTTGTTTCATAAATGTTTCCTTGTAAAAGCTTTCTTGTTAATTTTTTTTAAAACCGATTCTTGTCCTTGATACTTTTGTTTTCTACTCTCAAGTTTCGAGGACGAAACTTTTTAAAAGGTGGGGTGATTGTAACACCCGGAAATGTACCCTATTTTCTAGTGAAAATATTTTACGGATACCTTTCAGCAAATTTAAGTTTTAATTTAGAATTTTATGTTCCGAGTCGAATTTAGAATTTCCGAGTTCGTATTTGGAATTTCCGCGAGATTCCATGAGAATCCCGTCTTAAGGCGAGTTTGACTTTTATTGACTTTTTCCTCATATATACTCATACTCCCTTAACCTATTTTCACTGAAACACATTCAATCTTACTTCTTCCTTAAGCAAACCAAACCCTTGCCTCCATAAACTTTCCGATCTTTGAATCATCGTATCTCCTTCGTTTCTTGTTGAAATTCTCGTAAGTTCGTCTTATTCTTTCCCTCTTACCTTCCTCTATCCGTATTGGTAATAAAATTACCGTCTTTCTCGCTTTTTAAATTATCCGTCTTTCTCAAGGTGAATGTTATTCATCTTTTATTATTTAATTGTATGTAGGTGGAGACTAGGAAGGTTTAGAAATCGATTAAAGACGCGAAAAGGTAACGGTGAAGGGTTACTCGATATCATTTACGTGTTTTAAATGATTTCTATGTTAGAATTCGTATTTAGAATACGATTAGAAAGCTTAGGAATCATGTTATGGATGATGATTGTGTTATTTGTGATTGTGATGATGAATATTGGATTGTTGATAGTTATTAGAAATGGATTATGAGAATTGGAAATGATAGGATTGAATTTATGTTGAAGGCTCACGGGTGAATTGGTAACACATGTCACGGGCGTGAAATACAAGTCACGGTCGGGACTTGTGCAGTTTCACTGCACTGACCCCTTTTCGTAAAATGATCATATCTCCTTCGTTACTTGCTTGTTTTGGGCTTGTGACATCCCGTTGGAACCGTAAGAGGATAAGATATCACCTCCATTTGGAATTTCTGCATTTGCATGTCTAGAACTCTAGTTATGACCGTTTGAAGTGGACCCTTGTTTTCGTTGGTTTCCAAACAACATTGTTTTGGAGAGGTGATCTATGTTTTTATTCATTATGCTTCATAAACTTGTTCTAATGCTTATGGATCATGTATTGACTCATGTTTATCATATTTAAACTTATATGATTCCCTATTCTCATGTTTTGTGACGGTTTTTGATATGTTCCCACTTTGAGTCGGTTTTTACAAATGATACGGTTTGAGCACTATTTTGTCTTGTGCTTTGTACTCTCATTCCCTTGGCTACCTTCCCGTTCGTAAGGCTGGAATGTCGGAACGGGAGGTATCCTACTGCTTAAATGCATGTGTTAGTGGGCATACGACGACGTTGTTGGGAGTTGAACGCTATGCGTTGATCGACCCGGTCGTCAAATGTTCTGAAACTGAAATGGGAGTGTCCTTCTTGTTTCTTTGGAAATATCAGCATCATCAACTTATTTCTATGATAAGTTTTATGTAGGGGTGGTGATGTAAGCTTTACGGATAATTATGATGACGAACTGATTTATGATAAAGTATTGCAGTGTAAGTATGTAATCTGTAAGATTCCGAATGTTATTGGAAATGAGTAAATGATCATCTTCCTGAAGTATTAAGAAAGATAAGAACAGTGACGTTTTCGCTTTGCTATAAACTCAGACCATGAATAGCCATTAGTCATTCTACTATTCTAGTACCTTTAAATTTTTTATACTTTTGTTTTTCCCTGACATTGAGGTTTAACTATTGAAATCTATCGTTAGCGTTTTTCTTTGATGGGGCGTGTTATTTCTTAGACATTTCCAAATTGCTGGAGGGTTTATAGTTGACCATGTCTTACTTTTTATGTTTCGTATTTGTAGTTTTGATACGAACTTAAATAATGTTTCATAATTCTAGTTAGTTGAATTTGTCTACTAATAAATGTTTCGTATAATTTGTTGGAAGGTATCCAAGCATTAGGAGGTATATGTGTTGACTATTGGCATTAGCATTAGGACTTCGTGAGTTCGTGACTTATCGAGATGGATACTTGACGTTGAAAATATTAAAAAGTAAAGATGGACATGAAGAATTGATGAAGATGCATTAAAGGATGTCCAGAAGTTTTTTAAAGTTTTATTTATTTATTTATTTGCTTTCAATTTTAGTTATTTCTAGTTATTATTTTTCATTAACTTTATTTGGTTAATCATAGGCTAATATATATTGAAGCAATTTTTTGTGGAATTTTTATTCTGTATATCTTTATTACTTTTGAATCATGACCAGTGCATTTTATTTATCAAGTGCTATTACCGACCAACCTTTAATTGTTGATCTTTTCATATCTGGTTTGGTTGTCCATGAGCTTTATCCAAGCATATTTTTTAGTCATAAAACTAAATTGTGATAATAGGACTAAGCTTAGTAGTTTACATTATTTATAATCACTAAATTGTAAAATTAGTTTGCATTATTTATATAACAAATACGATTTTTTTAAAAAAAATATTAAAGTTTAAATAAACTCGGATTTATAGATCAGATGCTTAAAACAAAACTTTGACAAGTACAAATAAACTCGTTTAGTACAATGAGTATCATGCAATCCTGACCTATGTCAACACTACTATTTTATAACACTTCCGTCCACTCTTCAGACAAGTACACTACTATTCTACAACATTTCATAAACTATTACAACGATAACATATCTATACACAATAAGTTTATATTGAAAAAAATGTTTAATTACCGTCCACACTCCTTGCTTCAAAATTTTAGTTACTCTTTGATTCGCGTATTACTAGTTATCCGACTTTTTATTGGTCCGCATCTTGTCAACTTGGGTGTTATAGAGTTAGAGTAATATGTTTTATATGATATTTAGGTAATTGTCGGTTATTTGGTACTCATTCGGGTCGGATATTTTTCTTGTCGGGTTTTAATCGGCTTGGGTGTTATCAGGTTCGGATTATACCGGTTATCGGATGTGATTCCATGTCGGGCTATGTTGGGTCGGAACGGGTCGATTTTGGGTGCCATGATTTTATGATATTATCGATTAATAAACATGTCCGATTTCGGGCGAGTCGGATCGGTTTTATCGATTCGGGTCGGGTTTTGACAGGTCTAATCATATCACCTTATGATAATTTTTTGATGTTGAACACTTCTCCTATTTATACATATTCACCACACCTACATTATTTTTCAATGTGGGACAAATAAAATACTAAGTAGTATACTATCTTTTTTATGTTAAATAATTATTTCTTGACTGTTACTAAACTATTATAATAGTACTCCATCCACACACCTATTTTTACCCCAATTGCTTGATTACGGTCTCCAAGACGACACTTTGACCGTATTTTTCGACGTCTATATGTTACTTTTTTTTTTTGAAGTTTTTTTTTTTTCGTGAAAGATGGCATAAAAATAAGTGAAAATATTTTTGTTTTATAATCTAATATTTTTTATTCTCCAACTTTTTTACGGTCAAAGTTCGGCAACTTTGACCTCCCAAAAGCAAATAGGGTGAAAATATGTGTGGAGGGAGTATTAGGATAATAAAATAAATATAAAAATATTTATTTTTAATATTCACATACTTATACTCCAATGAAAAATATAATATATAAATATAAAAAAAAGTTCGGCAACTTATTTTTTTTATTCATAGAGCTAAAGTATACTCCAATGAAAGCTTTTTTCGCTACGAATCCAAATATGTAAGTTTCGAAATGCCTACGAATCCAAATATATAAGTTTCGAAATGCTTTGCATTATATTTTTATTATATTGATGATCAAAAAATTTTATTACGTAAATAATAGTTGTGATATTAAAAATATTACACAAAATATTTTTGGTAATCTTGCAAGATCTTAAAATATACATTCCAAAACCTGAAAAAGATGATGTGGACCTATAGAATTGCTCGAAAACAGCCTCTTTTATATACATATATTGATTTTGTTAAATTTAAAATATCGTTTTATCGTAAATAGGTTTCGATGATGATTTTTAATATAATTAATTTAACTCGTCAACCGATCTTTCAAATATTTCAGTTTTAATAGGAATTTCTTTATTACGACCCGTATTCTAAACACTAATTTCATCCATACAACGATCCTACTATAAATATATACTTTGGTCAAACGCTCTCAGTTAACGATATTAATAACACGAACAATAATAATAACGATTTAAATTTGAACAAAATTGTTGACGATTAAGAACAAAAAAATTTAAACGGCCACAACTTTGCGCTCGAGTGTCCGTTTTAGACGATTTTTTTTAAAAATCGCTTATCTCGACGAGAGAATTGCAATGGTAAAAAAAGTTTTACGTGGCCTGGTCGTGTGGCCCACACGACCCGGCCTAGGCGCTGTCGTGTGATCTACACGACTGTGCCTAGGCCAAGTCGTGATCTACACGACTACGCCTAGGCCAAGTCGTGTAAACCACACGACACCGCCTAGGCTGTCCACACGACCTAGCCATGTAAAAAAAGATTCGATTGCATTTTTCTTGTCAAGATAAGCGATTTGAAAAAAAATAATATCCAAAACAGAGACCCGAGCGCCAAGTTATGACCGTTTACAGTTTTTTCGTTCTAAATTGTCAATATTTTTGTCTCGATTTAAATTTTTATTATTTATCGTTCGTGTTATTAATACCGTCAAGTGAAAACGTTGGCAGAAAGTATGTTTTTTTAGGATCGTTCTATGTATGAAATTAGTTATTTTTAAAATACGGGCCGTAATATAAAAATTCATATTATAAATGACGTATTTGAAAGATTGTTATACGATTTAAATTGATTATATTAAAATTTGTGGCCTAAAATCATTTTCGATAAAACGATATTTTAATTTTAATAAATTTAAATAATAAAAGTCAGGGTCAAACTTGGAAAGAAAAATAAAATACGTGGCGTAACAAGTAAAACAGGGGGCGTGATATAGTAGATGCCAAACTATCTGGGTCGAACCATTTCAGATTTGGGTCATTTTCCGGGTTTATCATTATCAAGTTTATTAGAGGCAATGCTTAGTTTATAAAGATAAACACTTGTGTCAAGTCCTATTGATTCTGATCAATTCGGGTAATGAGTTATGATTAGATTCCCAGTTCAAGTATCGCGTCAGTTTGATTAAATACTTTGGGCTAATTCAGTTCGGTCGGTTCGGTTCAATTTTACCCAGTCTAGTCTGAAAAAAACATATTTATTGCCACTGTTGAGTTAGCTTGATATGATCAAAATAAAATATAGATGATCAGTATAGGCGTAAAAAAAGGCATTGAGTTAAAAATTGGGTCAAGGCATATTAAAAATTAAATTGCAAATTTTTTAATTATAGTTTTTGGCTAATTTAGATTTTGGATAGAAGAAATAACTCATGATTCTTTTATTATTTTTTTAGTATTTGGTTGATATCAAAATAATTGTAATTGGCCCGACTTGAAAGCTAATACACAAGTTCACACTACACCCAAACTGAGTAGCAAAGAATAACCCTTAACTCGAACAGCGCCGAAAATGACCAAAATTCGAAATGATCAGACCTTACCCGAACCGACCTGCCTTATGCGAGTTCTAGTTAACTCGAAAATGACCCGACCTAATTGACCAAAATAAATTCAAGTCGAGAATATATTGAGGGTTAAAATATTGTATGCAATATGCATATATTATTTACAATTTGTTCTTTCATAAAAACCTTGTTATAATGAGGCAAGATCTCGTGAGTTGGGTTCTTACGGTGAGTTGGTACTAACAAAGTGTTATGTTTTCATAATTCTTTTATTTTTTATTATATTACTTTTTGTTTTTTTTTTCTTCTTTTTTGTTTTTTGTTTTTTTTTTTGCAAGAAAAGTTATTACTCATATATTTCAAAAGAATTACATGAGTTTCTTACAAAGAATAACCCCTTGTGAACTAGAAAAACCCAAGCTAATAAGCGTACTACCTTATGAATTAAGGCAATCTAACACCTCCTCATGAATAGCTTCCGGACATGTACTGAGAACTAATGTACTAACATTAAATTGAACTCTTCTTACTAGCGTGATAGGGTCATTCTCATGTCCCTCAAACACCCTACGATTTCTTTCACTCCACAACTCGTTCACCAAGCTCCCTAGACTACTAGTAACCATACCATTACGCCAATGTCTTCTATTCCTTTTATGCCCTGCCCATACTAGAAGAGAACAAATATCAGTGCTAGTAATAGTCAGCTTCATCCATCTTTTAATAAGACGAAGGACTAAGGCAGAGAAGAGGCATTGGAAGAAGAGATGAGGGACAGATTCAGCTGCTATCTTACACAGGCTGCACCTGTTCACAATGGGAAGACCTCGAGTGGCAAGTAGATCAATTGCAGCTAGCTTTCGCTGAACTGCAAGCATTAGGGTAATTCTATGTTTAGGAAACATAGTTCCTTTATGAATGACAGGAAACACAGCAGTAGAAGGTAGTTTGTGCCTAACTAACTCATAGACCTTTTTTAGAGAGAATTGCCCATTCATAGTACAAGCTGCCAGCAATGCCTTTGCCTGCACCTTGCCTCCAGCCTGAGATAAGAAGTCGTTCCTTACACTAAGAATACCCCTTAAGCTTTCAGACATATGATCCTTCAACTGCAGATCCCAGATAGAACAGTTGCCTAAGAAGTACTTCACTACCCAATGGACCCAGATAGCACCAGTCTGATTATCTAACTTCCAAAGCCATCTGAGCATGTTAGCCTTGTTCCAACTTTCCATAGATTTAATGTTGAAGCCTCCTTCATTCCAGGGAACACAGATACTCTGCCATCCTTTAAAGATGAGCTTCCTGTGATTGTCAGCCCTTTTCCAAAAAAAATTCCTATTTAACTTGGAAACAATATGAGTGACATGTTTAGGCAGGAGAAGACTGGAGCACCAGAAACTGCTGAGGCCAAACACTACAAAGTTAAGAACTTGAGCTTTTCCTGCATAGGAAAGATATCTGATGGAGAGATTGCTAGTCAAGTTGTGAATTTTAGTAACAAGGCCATCATATACCTGCCTAGTTAGTCTAGCTGAATTGATGGGAATGCCGAAGTACCTAAAAGGGAAAGAGCCTTCCTGCATTCCTACAGAATCAAGAATGAGGGCACGAAGATTCCCATCAACTCCCCCAAAATAGACTTCAGTTTTGTCCAGATTAGCAGTCAGGCCTGACCAGTGAGAAAACTTATGCAGAACATCAGTGGCAGCTTTAACAGAAGGAAGGTCACCTCTAGTGAAGATCATGAGATCATCAGCAAATACTAAGTGAGTCAGACCAAGCCTAGAACATTTAGGATGATAAGAAACACTAGGACCCTTACATAGCAGCCTAAGATGTCTGGAAAGAATCTCCATACTTAAAACAAATAGATAAGGGGATATAGGGTCACCTTGTCTTACCCCACTCTTCCCTTTGAAGAAGCCATGATGAGTCCCATTCACTTTAATGGTGAAACAGGAGCCAGTAACACACCCCATAATCCACTTCACAAATAGAGAAGGGAAGTTAAGCCCTAGCATCATGTCCTGAATGAACTTCCATTGAAGTGTATCAAAGGCTTTACTAATATCCACTTTTAGAGTACACCTAGGTGTGACATTCCTCCTACCATAGCCTTTAAGCAACCCTTGTGTAAGCATCACATTTTCAAAAAGACTTCTTCCCTGCACAAAAGCTGCCTGCTCCATACCCACTAGCTTAGGCATTACTAGTTTCAATCTATTAGCTAGAATTTTGGTGATTGTCTTGTAAATGATTGAACAACAAGAAATGGGCCTGAAGTCTTTAACAGAGTGAGGTGTGGGCTTCTTAGGAATAAGAGAAATGAGAGTGACATTAGCCTGCTTTGGCATGAAACCAGTCTGAAAGAAGTCCTCTACAACTTGACAGAAATCATGTCCTACAATACCCCAAGCTGCCTTGAAAAACCCTGAAGAGAAGTCATCCAAGCCAGGACTTTTATTGGAATCAATAGAGAAAAGGGCTTGCTTGATTTCATCCCTACTAATCTGCCTAGTAAGTTGGGTTTGATCATCAGTATCCACACAACTCCCTCGCTTAAGAATATCCAAATCAATGTTAGAAACAGTGGTAGAAGCACCCAACAGGTGCTGGTAGTACTCTACAAAAGCTTCACCCACACCATTCAGCCCACTCTTATGAATCCCATTCATATCATGAATGTCTCCAATCATTTGAGCTTGATGTCGTTCTTTAATTTTAGAGAGGAAAAACCTTGAGCCAACATCATTATATTTGATATTATGGATTTTGGCTCTTTGGGAGAGGATCCTCAACTCAACCTCCTTAAGCTTCCAAAACTCCCTAGAGATCCTCTTCTCATAATCAATTAAGGTAGTTGAAAGGGGAGAAGAGAGAAGCTTTTGAAAGCACTGAGCCAGCTCTACCCTTTTAGTCTTAACCTTCTTTTGTTAAAAAAGAATTATTATAGTGTTACTGTTACGTTATTTTTTTTAGTCTTAGCCAGCTCGAATTATTTTTTTATTTTTTTTAGATTTTTTTGCAGCGTGTTATTCCAGTGTTATTCTTATGCTATTTTTTTTAACTTTTTTTTTATTACCACTAGTTATTATAGAATTATAGTGTTACTGTTACGTTATTTTTTTTTCTTTTACTTTTTTTTACGTATTATTTCAGTGTTACTCTTACGTTCTTATTTATTTATTTATTTATTTATTTTTGTTTCCGCGTGTCATTCCAATCTTACTCTAATGTTATTTTTTTTTCCTTTTTTTGTTATCACGTGTTATTCCTGTGTTACTCTTACGTTATTTTTTTTTGACGTGTTATTCCAGTGTTACTCTTACGTTAATTTTTGTTTATAATTTTTTTTGTTACCGCGTGTTATTCGAGTGTTACTCTAATGTTGTTTTTTTTGTTATCACATGTTATTCATGTGTTACTCTTACGTTTTATTTTGTTACAACGTATTATTCCAGTGTTACTTTACGTTAATTTTTTTTTTGTATTTGTTTTGTTACCGCGTGTTATTATAGTGTTACTCTTATGTTATTTTTTTTCTTTTTTTTTTTACTATGTGTTATAATTGTGTTACTCTTACGTTTCTTTTTTTGCTTTTTTTTTGTTACCATGTGTTAATCCAGTGTTACTCTTACGTTATTTTTTGTTTTACTTTTGATACAGCGTGTTATTATAGTGTTACTCTTACTTTATTTTGTTGTCTTTTTTTTGTTATCATGTGTTATTCTAGTGTTACTTTTACGTTTTTTATTTTTACTTTTATTGTTACCGCGTGTTATTTCAGTGTTACTCTTACGTTTTTTTTTTGTTACTTTTTTTTTGTTACCGCGTGTTATTTCAGTGTTACTTTTATGTTAGTTTTTTATCTTTTTTTTATGACGTATTATTAATGTGTTACACTTACGTTTTATTTTTTATTTTTATTTTTTTTGTTACCATGTGTTATTCCAGTGTTACTCTTACGGTATTTTTTTTTACTTTTTTTTGTTACCGCGTGTTATTCTAGTGTTACTCTTACGTTATTTTATTATCTTTTTTTGTTATCACGTGTTATTACAGTGTTACTATTACATTATTTTTTTTTTTACTTTTTTTTTGTTACAATGTGTTATTCCAGTGTTACTCTTACGTTATTTTTTTTTGTTTGCGCGTGTTATTGTAGTGTTACTCTAATGTTATTTTTTTTTTGTTTTTTTCTTATCACGTGTTATACATGTGTTACTCTTAAGTTTTTTTTGTTACAACGTGTTATTCCGGTGTTTCTCTTACTTTAATTTTTTTTTATATTTTTTTTGTTACCGCGTGTTATTCTTGTGTTACTCTTATGTTTTTTTTTCTGTTCTTTTTTTTACTACGTGTTATTTATGTTTTACTCTTATGTTATTTTTTTTGTTACAATGTGTAATTCCAGTGTTACTCTTACGTTATTATTTTGTTTTACTTTTTTTTTGTTACCTCGTTTTATTTTAGTGTTACTCTTACGTTATGTTTTTGGCTTTTTTTTGTTACCGCGTGTTATTCTAGTGTTATTCTTACATTATTTTTTTTACTTTTTTTTTTACCACGTGTTATTCTAGTGTTACTCTTACGTTATTTTTTTTTTTTACTTTTTTCGTTACCGCGTGTTATGATAGTGTTACTCTTACGTTATTTTTTTTTGTTACCGCGTGTTATTCCAGTGTTACTCTTACGTTATTTTTTTTTTTACTTTTTTTGTTACCTCGTGTTATTCTAATGTTACACTTACGTTATTTTTTTAATTTTTTTAACGCGTGTTATTCTTACGTTATTTTTTTTATTATCATGTGTTATTCTAGTGTTAGTTTTTTGTTATTTTTTTTTGTTTCAGCGTGTTATTTCAGTGTTATTCTTATGTTTTTTTGTTTATTTTTTTGGTTTACTACGTGTTATTCTAGTATTACTTTCATGTTTTCACGTGTTAATCTAGTATTACTCTTAAACACAAAAGACATCCAAACAAAAAAAAGAAGTAGCACCAATACCATCACTACAACTCCGTCCTTTTTATCACAAACTCCGTCCACATCCAAACAAAATTGTACTATTCTAGATTCTTCATCTCGTTCCTTTTTATCACAAACTCCGTCACAACTCGAAGTAGCACCAACACCATCACAAAAAGAGAAGTGCTCGATAACATTTAGTTAGTTAACTTACTTTATCATCAAACATTAAAATTTTGGGAACTGTACATCTGTAACACTACAACTAAATTTGAGAATAAGCAATTAGCTTGCATTACTGACCAATAATTTGATCGAGAAAGAGTTAGAACCATACAATTAGAATACCTTTCTGACTTGTTTTGCTGCCATATACAACAAAACTGAGGGTATAGATGATTGTACGTCCACTTAATCAACAAACAATATAAACCTTTTACGCATATATCTCCAACACTCGACCACCATCGAGCAGGCCACCACGACTCTGAGCTTATTTACGACTCCGCCAATTACTCCTCAACTCATGCGCCACTGCTGCTCCATCGACAGCAACAGTTCAGTCTCGCTCTCCGTCACCGGGAAAAGTTCGAGCGTAATTCAACTAAGTCGCCAACGGTAGCTTGTCATAGCGACAAAAAAGATAAGAGAAGCGATGTATGGCGTCCAACACAATGTTGAGGTGATTTTTCGTCACAACAAGGGATGATTAAGACGACGTCAAATCAGTGAGCGATGGCGATGCGGTGGCTAACTTGGTGGTCTTTCAAGCAGGGGGCACGACAAAGATCATGGTGGCATTGATGGATCACGGTGGTTGACGGGATGGTGGCGAGAGATATGAATAAATAATTGATGAGAGAGAAAGGGATTTTGGTTACTGACCGAACAATAAGAGAGGAGACTTTTACTTATCACCTTTGTAATTACTTATTCGCCCTTACTAAGACGTGTCATACTCAGCCGTTAGATCTTGTCATTTAATGGTCCAGATTTGTGAGTACCAACTCACCATAAGCACCTAGACTCACAAGAACCCAACACTAT
>JAIUZE010073858.1:0-24974 GCA_022085475.1 Heliosperma pusillum | reverse complement strand
TAAATGTTGGACCCTAACGGGAATAATTACCTTGTGGAATTTGGATTGGATGACCAAACTTGAGGAATATTGTCATAAGCGAAAACCGATGTATTGAGAGTTTGAAGGAGCTAAATAAATTGATTTACGGTCGCATTGCCCTATGATTGGCAAAAGTTAAGTGAAATGAGATTGTGTGACTAATCTCTTTTGAGGATTTGTGTTTTAACTTTTGAAGATGAGAAAGTTCATTGTTAATAACTTAGGATAATGAATTTTGAAGTAAATTGGATTAAAGGATTTCATAGTAAGCCTCTTTTACCTTGTGGTTGTTAGCGATCATGTATTCCCTAGATATAAATATTTTGTTGGTGGTTTCTAATAAGAGTTTTGATGGAGCTAAGAAGATTAGAGTACGCAATGAATTTTCATGTGGGTGGTTAGTTGTGGAGTCTACCGTGCCGATAGACCTCAGTAGATTCTAATTGGATTCGAATAATTGGGATTTGTTACTCGAAGTTTTGTGATTATGGAATATTTTTGTAGGAATTCTGATGATTGAAAATGATGAGTTGCAAATTGGGTAAATTGCATTCTCTTGAGGATTAGAGTTATTAGTAGAGTAAGTGATGTCAAATTCTTGTAGATCTTCCTGCCGACTTCATCGTGATTCTTCATATCCCTAAGAGTTCGATTTGTTTTAGCTCTTCATATCCCGAGTCCCGAGCTCTTTGCTTGAGGTAAATCTCCTTCTTTCTTCCCTCTTTCTATTCGATTTATTCTTTCGAATATTCTGTTCCTTCTATCGAATATCATCTCTTATAGATAGATTATTAGAAGCTTTAGTTAGAAATTTTAGGCATAGATAGTAGAGTTATTACCTTTACTATAGAATTTTTGAACTAAAAGCTTTTGGAAATGTTTGATGATTTCAAGTAGTTTTACCGTCAAGGATTGTTGAGACTCGTTATTGGAGACGTTCGATAACTAGTTTTCTCATTTGTTGATGCGAAAATGTATCTTTTAAGTCTTTGACTTGGGACGTCGATGTTCTTAACTGCAGACGAGAACCTTCCGCCCATTGATAAGACCCTGTATTTTTATTACAAATATATTTTAAAAGGTTTGAAATGGACCTACATATATGTCACATTCCTCCTTCTAAGTTTCGAGGACGAAACTTTTTAAAAGGAGGGGTGATTGTAACACCCCGTAATTTGAAAGACCGAAATTATATTTGAAAAGTAATAAATTTAATTTATTTTAATTTATTACGATTTATTTCAATTTATGATAATTTAATATAATTATTTTGAATTTATTTGGAATTAAAGAGTAGGTTATACGGTTTAAACCCGAACTTCATTTAACTATTCCCGAGTCAACTTAAGTCCCGAAACGAACCCAAAACCCGACTTCTACATGTGCCACACGCCCCAAGGCACCTTTTTCCTCATTTTTGGGCTTTTGATTACTTTAGATTAAACTAATACAAATATCTAAGATATTTGTAACTTTATCGATCTGTCAACTTAAATTCTGCAACAAATCGCTTAAACCCGGACCCGACTTCTTCCTCTTCCACACGCCTCTCCCTCTTGTCCCTTAGGATTAGATATTTTCATTTCTTTTGATTAAACTAACATAATATCTAATAATATCTAGATATTTACCATAATATCTAAGATATTTATAAAACCCTAGTCAATCCCGTAACAACAAGTTCAAAACCCGACTCCCATTAATCCCCTATATTACACGGTCCAACCCTCCCCTCTTACTCACTAATTATCTTTTCATTTTACATTAAATCAACTTAATATCTACTTAATACCTTCTTTAATATAATCACAATTGTTCTTGGTGTTCTTGATCGTTCTTGAGCAAAATCGTCACAAAACCTTCGTTACTTGGCCAAATCCGTTCTAAATTATATTTCTAGCGTCTCCTCTCCGCTCTTCATCTCCGTGTACGTTTCATTTTCAATTCCGACAAAATCGTTTTCAACACTTTAATTGTTGGAATCAAGTTTTAATACTAATAATGTTATTTTTGTCATTTCTTATAGGAGAAGATTATGAAGACGAGTTTTGTGACTCGTATATTTTAGAAGAAGATTAGTAGACGGGTTTTTAGGTCTTATTTTGGTGCTATTTTGTTTTGTGCTAGCTAAGGTAACGATTACCGAGTTACTCGACGAATTAATGTCACATTTATTTTTGTTATTTACGGTTTTAAGTAGTAACATGCTAGGTTGTTATTATTATTAAGTTTTATGAGTTTTTAACATATTTAGTGTTTTTGACATGTTGGATGATTTGTTCATAATCATAATTTTCGTATGAATGATGGTTGAATTGGTTGTTAAAATGGATGGTTGTTAATTAAAACATGTTAGAAATAAATTTGGGGTTGTTGTTGGTGGTGGCCGAGAAACAGGCCCAAACCAGGCCCGGTTCAGGCCCGGTCCAGGCCCGGCTGCCCGGTCATGGTTGGCCCGTTATTTGGCCCTTTGGGCTTGTGTCGATACTTGATTGTTTTGTTGTTGTTTTGACGGGTTTTAAATATGTTAAGCATGCGGGAAATATTAAGAAACGAGTTTAGAAATGTTGACCAAAACAGGCCCAAACCAGCCCGTGGGCCCGGTTCAGACCCGGTTCAGTCTCGGCCCGGTCCGGTCTTGGCTGACCCGTGAGCCTCCTATGGGCTTGTGACGGTTTTTGAGTTTAGTGTTATTATTATATCATGTTTTGTAATATTTAGCAAGTGGGAAATTTTAATAAGTAAATTATTTAATTAAACGGTTTTTCATAATATTATTATTTCTCACATGTTAGAAATTATAGCATGAGATTGTAGTTTAATTTGATATCCTTTAAGTCAAGCGGGTTTCGTAAGAATTAATAATTCACATGTTAGAAATTAGAATAAAATAGCATGAAATGAATATGATGTTCTTATGTTCGAGCCTAAATGGCTAAGACTCTGTTTCTAGCCGGTTTGACCAAACGGGTTTGGTCAAACTAAGATCTAGTCAGCCCCGTTTTGACTGATGACCCGTCGCGGGACTCGGGTCGGGGATTTGTCTTCAAGTAAGGTTTTATTTAATGAATGAATGAGCCTTAGTAGATATGAGGCGATATGATATTTGAATATGATTTATATGCAATTAGTCACATGATAGGAAGTTTTTTCCGTGACTGTTTGATTATATGGTTGGTGTCGTGTTGACTAAGTACCCATAGAGAATTATGAGTATATGGCGTCTTGACCATTCTAATTCTAAATGAGTATCTTGGACCATGACATTGAGAGGCCTTACTATCTTTAACGAGTATATAGTTCATGGTTAATAGCTTTTGTGTCACTGGCTTGGGCCTTTTGATACCAAGCCGGGGGCATGGCTGCCTAATTGCTTCCACTTTGGGAATGGAGCCAGCTTAAGTACTAGCCAACTCTGCTTAGGGGGTCTCCTAGTAGAGATTCTCATGTACTTTTGGTCATGAGACAGGGAATGGGTTAGCTGTTGTCGCTAGGTCTGATCAGTCTAGGACTAGGATGTTTATCCTCCCTTGTGGTATAGCCTCGAGTTACAGAAGTCGACTATTGACTGTACTAAGAACTTATGCCTGTTTCTAGACGTATTGGTCTTTCATGTTTGATGATTCTATGAATCGTAGAAGGTGAGATGCAAGCCGGCTACGGTTGATAGAGTTTAGATTACTGGTTGTTAACTGATTCACATGATAGCTTGTATGATTAGGGTTGAGTTGTATCTTGGCCATGTTTTAAATGTAACCTCTGAGCTAAAATACTAGCTTCCCTACCTCGTGGTATAGGTTGTTAACTGATTCACATGATAGCTTGCATGAGTAGCTTAGCCTTCTTATGCTAGGTTATATGTTAGTTATTTGTTACATAACATGAAAAGCATATCGTATATGTTAAGGCTTTGTATTTTCCATATACATCTCTTTTATGTTATTCATGTTTTATTAAACTCGACATTTCGTGGCTGGGAGAACTCGGATTTACTCCCCACTGACTGTGGCTTCCGTGTTTACATTTAATGCGGTCGACAGGTTTGTGATGCATGCTTGGGTACATTGACGAGCTAGCGAGTGAAGTATTACCTTGGACCTATATTCGGTTCTTAGGATTGTATTATTTAATACACTCTTGTATTTCCGTATTTATTAGGGAGATATGTCTCCCGTTTTAGATACTTCTTATGTATAATATTATTCCCTTTTTGTTATGAACCTTTTTCTTTAAGACACCTTTGTTATGATGAATATATTTAATGGTAGGTTCCGGTTTTAAAATTTACCGATTTTTACTAAAGTGAACCTATTAAAAACGTATTCTCATCTTTTATTTATTTAAATTACTTGTTTATCTTTCCGCAAAATTCGAGGGTGTCACAAATATACCTTCACCAATTAGAACAAACAAAGCAACACAAGAAGAAGGAGAGCACAAAGATCCGGTGGTGCTAGTGTCGGAGTGGTGGTCGGAGTGGTGGTTGAGGGAGTGGAGTAGTGGTGGTGTCGGTTTTGTAGAGGGATTGGGGTTTTTTCGGGTGTTTGAAGAAAAATTGGTAAAGTAAAGTGTGCGGATGATTTTTGATTCTTCTGGAATAATAGCCAATTTGGCGACTGAAATGGTAGTCGCCAAATTGGCGACTGAAATCAGTCGCCAAATGGCTTATTCAGTCGCCAATTTGGCGACTGATTTCAGTCGCCCGTGTTTTTTTTTTTTAAATTTTCAGTATTATTTCAGTCGCCAATTTGGCGACTATTTTTGGTCGCCCGAATATATTTTCAGTCGCCAAATTGGCGACTACTAGTATCAGTCGCCTTAATACAGTCGCCTGAAACAAGATTTCTTGTAATGTTTATATAGATAAAAAATGTTACAAATATAAATGAAAAATCATATATAGAGATAAAAATAAATATTTAATACGAAACAGGGATTTATATTATCTAATGCACATATCTTACATATGTAACACCCGCAAATGTACCCTATTTTTATAGTAAAAATATTATACGATTACTTTTCAGCGAAATTTAGTTTTAGTTTAGAATTAAATTTCCCGTGTCTAATTTAGAATTTCCGAGTTCGTTTTCGGACTTTACGCGAGATTTCGAGTAAGTTACGTCTTAAGACGTTTATGGGCTTTTCTCATGATTTTCCACTTACTCCCTCATATACTCCCTTAAACCCTAAACTCCCTCAAATTCAACATCCTTCTTCCTCACCAAGTAACCACCCAAAACCCTAACCTCCATATTTGATCAAGCTTATTATCGTCACTACTCCTTCGTTTCTCGCTCAAATTCACTAAAGTTCGTCTTATTCTTTTTCTCTCATCGTCCTCTATCTTAATTGGTAATAAAATTACCGTCTTTCTCGCTTTTCAAATTATCCGTCTTTCTCAAAGGTGAATTATATTCATCTTTTGTTGTCTAATTGTAGGTGGTGACCTTCAAGACCTCGACAAAGACTAGTACTTAGTAGAGGAGGACCTGGACGAGGATTGAAGACGCAAAAAGGTAACGGTGAAGGGTTACTCGATATCTTTACGTGTTTTAACGTGTTTTCTATGTTAGTAATCGTATTTAGAATAGGATTAGTAATCATAGGAATTGTGTTGTTGATGATAGTTGTTGTTAGTTGATAATTGATAATGAGAATTGATGATTTATGATGATAATTGAAGTTGGTTAATATTCATAAGTGTTGAAGTGATGATTTTCGTGCATATTTGACCCCAGCCGGCCGACCAGCAGCCGGTCAGCTGACCGGCTGGGGAGTGGCTGTATATTTATTGGTGTTACGTAAAAGTTTGGAACTAAATAGGTCTCAGCCGGCCGACCGGCAGGCGGTCAGCCGACCGGCTGAGACACACCTTATTATGTCTTCGTTTTTCTCAAGTAATATTGGTCCCGACCGGGTAGCCGGCAGCCGGTCCCTTTGACCGGCTGGGACACGCTGTATATTCAATTGTTTTCAAGGGTGACTATGATGCCAGCCGGGTAGCCGGCAGCCGGTCCACCTGACCGGCTGGCACCCTGCTGGAGTTCTTTCTTATTCTTTCTTAAATCTTAATTTATAATAGTTCGCATGGTTCGTTTATTGTACAAATTTACGTAATGTCTTTAAATATTCTTGTTTCGAATATATGATATTCTTTTCGCTTGTATCGCATGTTTTGTGACGGTTTTTCATATATCCCACTTTGAGTCGGTTTTACACATGTTATGGTTTGAGCACTATTTGTTATGTGCTTTGTACTCTCATTCCCCTGGCTACCTCCACGTTCGTAAGCCTGGAATGTCGGAACGAGGAGTGTATCCTTACTGCTTAACTGCATGTGTTAGTTGGCATATGACGACGTTGTTGGGAGGCGAACGCTTTGCGTTGATCGACCCGGCCATCAAATGTTGTATACTTGCGAGGTGGTGTCATTGCATGTAGCGTACCGCTTGTTATGATGCTTGTGCTCTTTTCCGCCTCTTTCGTGAAGGTTGACCGAATTTGGGGTACTCGACGTCTAGGATTGACCGAGTCTTGGATGCGAAATGTTTATCGCATGTCGAATCGGAAAATGTGATTTCGAGAGTCTGGCCAGGTTTAGACTAGGACCGGATATTTATATCGTCGTTCTACCAGGAGGAAATTAGTCTATATATACGAAATGTATTGGATCGTGTATGCGTTCAGGGAAATGTTTATCCCGTGGATGCGATTTTAATCATACTTGCCATGTACACGGTGCTAGTGCGTGTCATTTACCGTGAGAGATGTTGTCAACGTATTCGTACGTTTGGATGGATGATTATATGATTGATTAATTGTGATCGTTGGATGACTTGGCATGGTTTGTTTGTCGAGTCTCAATCTTATCAAACTTAGGCCGCTAAGGGTGAGATGCAAGCCCTAGTGAGCGTATGGTTGCCTAAGAGTGTCATGCCCGAGTCTATCTATAATATGATTGATAAGTGATATTTTCTATTGATTTATCCCCCGTTTTAGCTCGATTTCTATACGATTTATGCACTTTAAAAGGAAAACTCAACCCAAGTCAAGAGGAGATCAGCCCAAGCCCAATTCCGTAGTGCATTGACCAAAGACTAAGGCATAGGATTTCGTGCCTAAGATGAAAAGACGGAAAATCCGACTTACCCAAAAACCCGATCGGATTACCTGTTACCCGATCGGGTATTCCTGCAAGAAGACGTTACTTGGCTCTTCTTTAATCCAAGCTTAAATGGGTGGTTTAATGCATTGACTAGGGTACGAATTTGCAAGAGGATCAGCAGCCATGCAGCCTTATAAAAGCCAATGATCATTACACACAATAATCATCTTTATATATCATCTTTTTATCATCAACTTTTACAATAATCTAATAATCTATTATCATTTCTTTTAGCATACTTTCTTACAAGTTTTTATAGCTCATTTCTTAGCATTTCCCTAGTGTTTACTTAGTTTTTGTTATTTGGTTGGGTAATTGTTCTTACTTTCGTTCTTATATACTCATATTCCGACTTGGTAATTCCCTAATCTTGATTTACTTATGCGCTTTTAAATCATCATGAACTATAACCTCACTAGTATCATTTTTATAATATTGTTGTTATTAGGAAATCAACCTAAAATTAATCTAGTTAGAACCAAAGTATTATTTAGCATGTCACGTTATAATTTACTTAATCATATAATCCAAAAAATTGTCATTAGAATCATTGTTAACATAATCACCATGATCACTTTAGTATTTATATTTCATAGTTTAATCTCATACATCTTTTTCTTGCTAATCTACTTAATCACATAATCACATAGATTAGATTAATTCTAATATTGTAAAATTATCATTGTGAAAATAAAATAAATAGAGTTGTAATATTTTAAATGAATTACGAGTTAAACGAATTATAAGAAGAGTAGTTACCAATTGAACCGTCTAAATTGTTTCTTCCTTTGGTCGTGTCAAATTCTATAACTTTGTTTAGTGGCCATAAGCAATTGTTTGTATTAGTCATTTCTATCTTTATGACGAGAGTTGGGATAGAATTAGGACTATCAATAGGGGTTTAGTGACTTAACCATGCTGAAAGGACGTTAGGACCCACTAAAAGGTCGGTACGAATCCGGAAGGAATATACCGCTACAAGGCCTAGACAATCATAGTAATTCTAATATTGGTATCTATGAAGCTTTTAACTAGTTTTACATGTATTTCTCTTTCACTATATCAACTTGATTAGTTAGTTTACTTTATCGTTTTAGATAGTTTATTTTATTGTCTTTTTATTTCCGTTAGTAGATAGTTTACTTTATCGTTATCTAGTTAGTTTATCGTCTTTTTATTTCCGTTCCTAGATAGTTTTTATTATTGTTATTCTCTGGTTAATTAGTTTAGTTAGTTAGACTCTCAATATTGTTATTTAAATATCGTCTTTAGATAGAATTTAGTTGTTAATATCCAGATCAGAGGATTTCCCCGATCGGGTACGTGACAACCCGATCGGGTATGTCTTCTGTTTTGGGTTTTTTACTTTGCAATTTACATATTTGTTCTTACATATCGTCATTTATATTCTTGTCATTTTATTTTATGTTAATAGTTCAGACAAACAACTCAAGTGACTCGATTTTAAATGAAAACCAATCCATAACAATTCATAAGTAACACGTACTCCCTGAGGATCGACACCCTACTTCCCTAATTACATTCCTTATGTTGTTAGCCTAGTCCGGGTAAATTATTTTTGTTTCGGGACCGCGACAGAACCGAACAAATTTTGGCGCCGTTGCCGGGGAGCACGGTTTTGTTTATTTGTGAATTGTTGGTTTTTATTTCTATCATTTCTAGGTGCAACCGTACCTAATTCATTTCTAACTTTCTCTTTTGTGTTTTTCTTGTAGGTTGATAAAATGGTGCTAACTAGAGAAGATCCAAGGTACCGGGTTTTTGTGCTTGCCAGTGGGATCCTAAGGGTCCATTTGACCTTGATTGCTCTCATCGAGGGTAACCAATTTAGAGGAAAACCAAACGAAAACCCGTCTCACCATCTTCAAACCTTTTGTGAGCTTTGTCAAAACATTGTGAGGGAGGGAATCACCCAGAACGAAATTCGAGAAACCCTTTTTCCTTTATCACTAAAGGGAGAAGCCAAATGGTGGTTCACCCGTCGCTTAAAGGAAGCCACAAGACCTATGCAGTGGGAAGAGATTGTCGTCGCTTTTCACCGTAGGTTTAGAACCAATTTGTCAAACCTATCAACTAAATCACAAAATGAAAGAGGGGAAGGTTCGCAAACCAATGGGGGAGAGCGAAAGAAGAGTCGAGTGGAAACTTCAAATGAAGTTGACACTACAATTTCCTTAGCTTGTCCTAGTCAATCCAACGAAACCACCCCGAAAAGTACATTGTATCGTCCCAAAGCTTTCAATCCATTTACCTCAATTACAACACCATACGAACTTTGTGGTGGGATAGGGCATATACCTCAACGATCTGGGAACAAACTCACAACCTTAAACCCCTTTCACCCACAAGTTCATCAAACCCAACTTACTCATACACCACAATACCCACCTTTTCAAAATGGTCTAATAGATGTCAAGTTGAGGGAGATAACCCAAACCCAACATAACATGAGCTCTTACTTACTTTCTAGCCTAAACTCAATCAAATCAGCCATTCTATCTCTCCAAAAGAGAGTGGAAGAGTTGACTCCATCGAGTTCTAGTCATAATACCCAAGAGAGAGACGTGCCATCAATTGTCACAATTGACATGATTAGTGACAAACCTTGTGATCACCCTCTTGGGAATGTAAAGAGTAAGGAGACAATTTATAGGTTACCCCATGAACTTAGCAACAATCCAACACTATCCAAACCAACCAAAGCCCTTACACATGAGGAGACATCTCGTCTCGAAGCTTTGATCATGTCAATGATAAAAGCACAAGGGAAATTGGAAGAAATGATTGAAGAGGCAAATTTGGCAACAAACGAAGCTTTTTCAAAATTAGAAGAAAGGATTGACAAGATATCTATGGAAAAAGAAGCAACCAAGGATAATCACAAGGAACCTAACCTTGAAGAAGGGAAGATCCTCATTCCCTCCAAACTTAAAGATCCAGGTTGTTTCAACATTTCTTTCACCATGTGTTTCCATAAGGTAAGAGGTGCATTGTGTGACTTAGGAGCTTCAATTAGCGTCATGCCATTTGATGTCTATCATGAACATTGCCCCATACAAATGAAATTCACTAGTACTAGCCTCCAACTTGCCGATGGATCTATGCATACTCCGGCAGGAATTGTGGAAGATGTCCCAATACGGATTGGGTATTTCCTCATCCCCGTCGATTTTTATGTAATATATTCAAAGGGAGAAAGGGATGACCATATCATATTAGGGAGACCCTTCCTAAATACGGTTGGAGCTTGTATTGATGTGAAGGGAGAAAGGATCACATTTGAAATAGGTGGATCGAGTGCCACCTTTGACAAAAAGGGGGATGTGTTGAGCGTTGGGGATGGCGACCTCGGAGCTTTCAAAACTGCGGAGGAATGAATGAGATTGCCATTGGTGTTGGCAAAAAGGTAAATGAGGAAACTTCAAGGACGAATCCAGCTACTAAGAGCTAAAATCCCTTCATAAGGCTTAAGGAGGGATGGAACAACAAAGTCTAGCATGACTAAAAAATGCGCTTGTCGGGAGGCAACCCGTCTTTTTCTTTTCTTTTTCTTTATGCATTCTTTTTCTTTTACTTATTAGGCAATGACTTTTATTTTGGACTATTATATTTGGACTCTATTTTTGGATTTTATGTTGTAATAGTTAGGAACATTTTCTTCGTTTTACTTGTTATTATGCATATTTCGTCAATAGATTTTCGTACTTAGAATCGGAGGACCTATTGGGACAAGACGAAGCTATCCTTGGCACAAGTTGTCAAGATCACTAAGGTTAGTAAGTATGTGCAAGGACATAGCCAAAAGGTAAGAGCAAGTGGCAAAGAAAATAGAAACAAAAACCGGATCAGCAGGTTTACCCGATCGGATCCATGTCTACCCGATCGGGTAAATGGTATGTTTCGTGTTTTACTCTATTTTCTTGTATAAAACCCATTTGCTACCCTTTTGCTTACTACCTTATACCCGTGTTCTTCAATCTAAAAGCTGAAATTTTCTCAAATCCCTCAATTCTTAGTCTATTCTTGCAAAATTTGTTCCTATAGTTCATCAAGGGCAACTACTAATCATCATCAAGTAAGTTATTTCTACTTTAGTTACTTAAATCTCTCTATATTTTTCAGAAATCCAACATAAACAAACCCTAACTCCAATTTGGGGGTTCTTGTTTTTGATTGCAAAACTTGTTTAAATTGGATTTCTAATGATTCTTACATGCTATAGAGTGAATTCTAGTGATTAATTAGGATGATTACTTTGATTTGGATGTTTATTTGCTAATTTGGATGCTCATCTTTACTTTATGCTAAGAACTTTTGTTTAAGTGATAGTATGATGCTTGAATTCATGCTTTATACTATGCACTAATGATCTTGTCATGTTAAGTTAGTATTGATACCTTTAGGTAGTAGCCAAATTCATTCAAGTATATGTTGCTCACCTAATTAACATATTGCTATGCTTATAACATCCATTTGTGCTTAAAAGATAGCATGACAATGTTTTACTAAGGTCACTATACTTGAATTTGTGCTTAAAGCTAAGTATTATAACACTTATGACTATCAAATTGTGTTTACAAATGAAGTGTTTTAATACTAGTTATTTGTAGAAAATGGCACCTTTACTAAGGAAATCAAAGAGGGCAAGAACCTCCACTCAAGGAGAGAGTAGTAGAGCACAAGAGGAGGATATTGAAATGCTTGATGCTAATGAACAACCCGAGAATCAAGGGAATGCTATGCATGATCCTAGCTTCCCGGATGTACAATTTAGCTCACATGAGCAATGGCAAAAATGGTGCGTACTTAAAAGCAAAGGTATGAGGGCTACCAAGTTCCTCAATGTTTCTTCTTTAAGGCATATGAAACTTTTTGAGCATGTTAAAGTGTTGTTTAGGGGTCTAAGTATGAGTGCTAGCATGAACTTTAGCTATGAGACTTTCCCCCAATTAACTCTTGAATTTTTGAGCTCATTCGAGTTGCATCGGTCTAGAAATAGAAACACTATGCCCCAAGTTCGGTTTCGTTTGTTCAATGATGATTATAGTATGAACTTGGAGAACTTTGCTAGTTATTTTGGTCTCACCACTGCAAACACTGTTATCTCACCTCCGGAAGGCTTTGATGTTAGCCTGCTTTGGAGTGCTATTTCGACTTACCCTGTCTCTCGTTGGGACCATGTCCCACACCAACATATACATCATCCCGCCATTAGAATCTGGCAAAGATTCATGGGATGGACCTTTTTGGGTCGTGCTGAACCTCATTTGGTGAGACGAGTAGAGTTAGAAATGTTAGGAGGATTTTTGAATGTGGATGGTGATGTACCATGGTCTGTTAGTATACCGTATCATTTTGCTGTTCAGTTGACCAAAGCTGTTAATCCTAAGAACACAGCCATTGTCTATGGAGGTCTTATCACTCACTTAGCTATGGGAGTTTGTGGCTTTAACCAAGCCACCACCGACCTTCAGGCATTGACTACACCTCCCACCGAGATGGGAAATGGGTTAGATTATGCATACTTTGTTCAGCTCAACTGGTTTCGTGCTTCTCACCCCCATATGATTTGGAGGATTGCTGGCCGTGACTCGGTCAAGTTGACCGCCGAGGAAGAGCAAATTCCAATTCTTCGGCAGCGACCTCCACTTCAAGAGGGTGAGTCTATCTTACCTCGACCTACCTACTACCTTCCTGTTGGGGATATTACTCCCATTGACCCCCCTGTTCAGCTTAGATCCAGCCGCCCTGAGGTTGGATCATCCTCTCACTCGACCCATGCTGAGGGCGATGTAGCCGCCATGTTTGAAGCTTTAACATTGTCTGTCAATAGGATTCAGTCCGACCAACAGCTTGCTTTGCACCCCATATATGACCACTTTGCTAGGCAAGGTGTGATTAGACCCGAGGGCCCCCACCCGTCTTTTTATACTTGGCCCGAGGGGAGGTATGGTGCTGCTTATGGTGCAGGTGTGCCGCGAACCGGACCGGATTATTGTGGAACCGACTATGGCGTAGAGAGGTTTGGAGGGTATGGAGGTGATTTTCCTGATCACCAAGTGGAGGAGTATCAGACCTTTGGAGCCAGCAACCCAACCGGGATCTTTCCTTCTCGTGGTAGTTATCATTCTGCAGATGATACCCACTATGCAGATGCTTCTAGATCCGAACCCGAGCCACCTCCTTCTGAGAGGAGAGGCCGTAGCTGGTGGCCTTTGTGATTTGATGATGAGCTCCCCTTGTTTATACTAGCTTGGGGGAGGCTAACCATTTTGTAAGAATTTTATTCCTTTTCTTTATTTTTCACATTTTTAGTTTTATTTTGCCTTTTTCCCATTATAATTTCATATCGTTTCTCTGTTCCATGTGCTGTCAACCGTTTCTCGGTTTGTTTCTGTTATAATTGCATGCACATTGAGGACAACGTGAAGTTTTAGCTTGGGGGAGGATTTGCATTTAGGAACTGCATTTAGGATTGCATTTAGATTTTTCGTTTTCTTTTTAGTTTATTTCTTTTTAGTTTTCTTAGTTTCTTTTTAGTTTTTATAAAAAAAAAAATTCGAAAAAAAAACAAAAAGAAAAGATCATTTCTATCTTACACTTCTCATTTTGTAGTTTTTATAAGCTGATGTTTCGTTTTATTATGAGGAATTGTGCATTCATGGGGATGTCTTGTACACAGTAGATAGGGAATTGCATTTGGATTTAATTAAGCTTGATCTTGACTTTGGCAAGCTACTCATATTGTAAGGTAGAGCCTCCAGTGGTCGGTACATCTGAACCCGATCCCAGTTTAGGAGTGAGTAGTTTCTCCTTATAGTCTGTGTTACATCAAAACGCATAAGTATGGTTTTTATTCCATTTTCTATAAGTATTACTGTCATGATCTACATTTTGAAGCCATTCAATCTCTTGTTCACCTTTCACAATAAACACCCTTCTTTCTAGCTACATTATAAATTTGCCTACCCTTGTTGAGCTAGTAACCAACTATTTGTGTAGGGGTGTTCTGTGCTTTTGCGATGTTATGATAATTCCACCATTTGGTGTGAGCCGTCTCGGGATTACTGATTTCCGGGTTTTGGTGAAAGAGAGAAAAAGAAAAAAAAAGAGCTTTGAAAAATTATGGAAAAAGAAAAATGAAAAATGAAATTGAAAGCTCATAAGAAAAAAATAAGAATAAGAAAAAAAGAAAGGAAAAGAGGAAAAACGCTTCCATGAAATGAAAAGAAAGAAAATTATGGGAAGTTGTATCTTGATTCTAATGTTTAATAAGCCAATATGCTGCTTTGGGCTTTGACTATTATCGATGGGAATTGGTATGATTTGGATTGAGTATCCACTACACATTTGGTTATTACTAGCTTGACTTTAAGCTCCACATGACCAAATTCATTTGTCCACTTTCTTACCCAAATTTCCCAAGCCATTTCTTTACTTTACTTGAGCTTCTTACATTATAATTTGATCATGATTAGTTTTACTTAATGATTTCGGATTGTCTACCATACTAGACTGCGGGCACATTCTTATAAGTTGTAGATAGGTGAGTGTCACTTCAAATTTGAACCAATATTTCCTATTTTACAAAAAAAAAAAAAATTTGAGTGAAGAGTGTACCGTGAGAGTCCATTGTCAAAAGATCATACAAGAGCTGAAAAGGTCCGAAGAATATTTTCTATGCTGCGCCGTTATGTAAATCTCAACCATGTTTCGCCTTTTTCTTTCGCCCTTGTTGCTGTGGGTTTATGATTCATTTACTTATTAGAGCTTACTTTTTGAGATTTGCATGATAGATTGATCATCGTTAGCTACCCTTGTCCTAGTTATGCTCGTTATATTTGCTTGAGGACAAGATAGGGTTTAGCTTGGGGGAGTTTGATAAGTGATATTTTGTATTGATTTATCCCCCGTTTTAGCTCGATTTCTATACGATTTATGTACTTTGTTAAGTGATTAACGAGCTAATACTGCTATTCTAGTTGTTTTGCGTGTTTTGACTCGTTTTATAGGAAATGAAGCGGTTTTGCTATATTTTCCTACTTTATGGAGCAAAGACACTAGGATACGAGTTTTCAAGGAATTGATGTTAGCCAGTTCACGATTTGATTACGATTCCGCTACATCTTTCCTCGAATGGACTCAATTTAGATTTTTGGCTTTGAACTTTAAAAGGAAAACTCAACCCAAGTCAAGAGGAGATCAGCCCAAGCCCAATTCCGTAGTGCATTGACCAAAGACTAAGGCATAGGATTCCGTGCCTAAGATGAAAAGACGGAAAATCCGACTTACACAAAAACCCGATCGGGTATTCCTGCAAGAAGACGTTACTTGGCTCTTCTTCAATCCGAGCTTAAATGGGTGGTTTAATGCATTGACTAGGGTACGAATTTGCAAGAGGATCAGCAGCCATGCAGCCTTATAAAAGCTAATGATCATCACACACAATAACATATCATCTTTATATCATCAACTTGTACAATAATCTAATAATCTATTATCATTTCTTTTAGCACACTTTCTTACAAGTTTTTATAGTTTTCTTAGTATTTCCCTAGTGTTTACTTAGCTTTTGTTATTTGGTTGGGTATTTGTTCTTACTTTCGTTCTTATATACTCATATTCCGACTTGGTAATTCCCTAATCTTGATTTACTTATGCGATTTTAAATCATCATGAACTATAACCTCACTAGTATCATTTTTATAATGTTGTTATTAGTAGGAAATCAACCTAAAATTAATCTAGTTAATACCAAAGTATTATTTAGCATGTCACGTTATAATTTACTTTATCATATAATCCTAAAAATTGTCATTAGAATCATTGTTAACATAATCACCATGATCACTTTAGTATTTATATTTCATAGTTTAATCTCATACATCTTTTTCTTACTAATCTACTTAATCACATAATCACATAGATTAGATTAATTCTAATATTGTAATGTTATCATTGTGTAAATAAAATAAATAGAGTTGTAATATTTGAAATGATTTACGAGTTAAACGAATTAAAAGAAGAGTAGTAACCAATTGAACCATCTAAATTGTTTCTTCCTCTGGTTGTGTCAAATTCTATAACTTTGTTTAGTGGCCATAAACAATTGTTTGTATTAGTCATTTCTATCTTTATGACGAGAGTTGGGATAGGAATTAGGACTATCAATAGGGGTTTAGTGACTTAACCATGCTGAAAGGACGTTAGGATCCACTAAAAGTTCGGTACGAATCCGGAAGGAATATACCGCTACAAGGCCTAGACAATCATAAGTAATTCTAATTTTGGTATCTATGAAGCTTTTAACTAGTTTTACATGTATTTCTCTTTCACTATATCAACTTGATTAGTTAGTTTACTTTATCGTTTTAAATAGTTTATTTTATTGTCTTTTTATTTCCATTATTAGATAGTTTACTTTATCGTTATCTAGTTAGTTTATCGTCTTTTTATTTCCGTTATTAGATAGTTTTTATTATTGTTATTCTCTGGTTAATTAGTTTAGTTAGTTAGACTTTCAATATTGTTATTTAAATATCGTCTTTAGATAGAATTTAGATGTTAATATCCAGATCAGAGGATTTCCCCGATCGGGTACGGGACAACCCGATCGGGTATGTCTTCTGTTTTGGGTTTTTTACTTTGCAATTTACATATTTGTTCTTACATATCGTCATTTATATTCTTGTCTTTTTATTTTATGTTAATAGTTCAGATAAATAACTCAAGTGACTCGATTTTAAATGAAAACCAATCCATAACAATTCATAAGTAACACGTACTCCCTGAGGATCGACACCCTACTTCCCTAATTACATTCCTTATGTTGTTTGCCTAGTCCGGGTAAATTATTTTTGTTTCGGGAACGCGACAGAACCGATCACTCTTGCCATTTACCATTCTAGTATATGATCCAGGAGGAGGCCATGAGAGTCTATTACTTGGAGCTCTGTACTTGATCTTTTGATGGTTAGGAGAACCCGCTCCTTGGCAGCAAGTCTATTCATTTTGTTGCACAATAATTTGAGGGCAAATTCTTTTGAAGAAAGGGAGTTTGCAACAGGAGTAATCAAGGGAAAGCCTAAATTTCATGGTCATGATTAGCCTTACAAGACTCCAAGCTTCTGGGTGCTTGAAAGTCACCAATTCCTACATAAAAGGAATGTGATCGCAGCAGGAACAAGATAAGGGTCCTGCTCTTGGCAACATAATTTAAGCTACACTCATTCCATTTTGATGATCTTTATATGGTTGGAAAGCTTAGTGGATTAGCTACAAAATGAAGTTGGAACCACCACCATATTAGGTCTGTAACTGGCCCTATGGTTGCTATAAAACAGCCTCTACATAAGAGTCTAATGCAATGTTCCGCCTGACCCCCTCTTACCAAAAGGTCCATAGCTGAATATTGGAGGACGACCTTTGAGTGATTCCAAATAGAGGAAGAAGCTAACTCATTTAGCTTTAAAATGGCACCTTGGGGTACTCCTACATCATCCTAAAGAGAAAGTTAAGGCATGTGAAAAACGGTTCTGGCTAGGGTATGTTTGCTGGGCATCTGAGGAAGACCAGTCAGAACTCCAAGTTAAATAACTAAAGATATACTAAGTGTTTAGGGTTTAGTATTGTTTGTGGAGAAAGCTAACATCCATATCTTTCAAATGAGATATCATGGAGATTCAAATTCATCCTGAGCAGAGAGTTATGAGTGTTACAAAATACAATCAGATGAGTCCAAGTTCTATGTGGCCCGGTTCAGGTGGAACATCAAAGAACAATGTCTAAAGGCGACCCCTAACCTGAATTAAGTGATTCCAAGGCCTAAAACCCTTAGTTTAAAGTCTTAGGAAGATAAAGTCCAGGAGAGTTTTTGCTAATTCACAATAAAAGAGCAGGTTTAGCTAAGTGCAAACAAATGGGTCCAGATGGGGACATTTCAGCATTGTCTTGTACCAAGGCTGTTTTGGGTGTTATATTTGGCTAGGCAAGACAAGGGAACGACTTGAAAGACATCCTAACCCTTTGTACTTAAAGATGGTAGCTGCCAAGCCCAAGCTCCAAGGTCTTACACATCTTAATTGACCTTGCACAACAAGACAAAGAGGAGCAGCCTGTTTTCTGTTTTATGCTTTATGCTTTATTACTTTATGCTTTTGTATCCTAGTTAGTATTCTGATTTGTGTAAGGCCAAGGCCACGACTTATTGTACATTAGACGATGCATTTGAGACCCTTATATGTGTATCTCTTGGCCTATATAAGGCTTGCTTGTAAGAAGTTGAAATCAGATTATGATGAATTGAAAAAATGAACTTTGTTCAAACACAAAACTCTTAGCAAAGGCTTGAGTCTTGTTTGTGTCTTTAACTTACTTGTATGTGGGTTAAATACATGGTTTATAAGGTTTATTGCTTTTGTGCTTGAGCCTTAAACACAACCCTTGTGTCGGTGCTTGTGTGCTAAGACACAAGGTTCTATCTGTTCTGCCTGGCCTAGTGCAGGTTCCTGTTCTGTTCCACCTGGCCTTGTGCAGGTTTTGAGCTTGTTCTTTGAGTCTTTAAGTGCCATTTTGAGGGAGTGTTCTTCCTAGCTTAAATAGCCTCTGAAAAGCTCTATTTTTGTAGAGATTTCAGTTCAGTTTGCCCATCCGTCTGAGGATGATGTGAGGTGCTGAAAAGGAGTTTGGTTATGAGCAGCTTCCATAGGATCCTCCAGAAGTGACTTATGAGCTTAGTGTCTCTGTTTGAGACTATTGTTCTGGGAATTCCATGGAGCTTGACTACCTCCCTGTAATGTAGCTCTGCAACTCCCATAGCATCCTTAGTTCTCTTGCAGGCAACAAAATGGGCCATTTTGCTGAACATGTCAACAACCACCATGACTGAATCTTTGCCCCTCTATGTCCTGGGTAGTGCCACAATAAAATCCATGATGATATCCTCCCAAGGTTTATCTGGGACTGGTAATGGGGTGTATGCCCCAGCCTGAAAATAAAATTTTGATCTTTGACAAGCACTGCACCTTCTAATAACATCCTGGACATCTCTTAACATCTTAGGCCAGTAAAATTGTTCTTGCAGGATGTCATAAGTTTTCTAAATTCTAAAATGACCTGCGAAGCCATTTGAATGGACCTCCTTCACCAACATCCCTCTATAACGGCCCCTAGGAACACATAATTTGATCCTCATAAACAGAAACCATTCCTGTACCAAGTACTTGCTCCCATTCTTGTGGTTATCTTCCTGATATGCCAACCATTCCTCTTTGAAGTCAGGGTCCTCATTATATTTCTCCTTCATGTGCTCAAAGCCTAGCACTCTCTGTTCCATGAAAGTCGGCATCATGTTTCTCCTTGACAGGGCATTAGAAACCACATTGTTCTTCCCTCTATATACTTGTTAGAGAAGGAGAAGGACTGTAAGAACTCAAACCACTTTGTATGCCTTGCATTCAACTTATGCTGACCATTGATAAATTGAAGTTCTTGGTGATTAGAGTGCAACACAAAAGGTTTTGGCTTCAGATAATGACCCCAGTGATTCAAAGCCCTGACTATTGCATAGAAGTCCTTGTCCTATGTTGAATAGTTGAGCTTAGCACTACTCAACGTCTCATTAAAGATTGCCACAGGCTTTTGTTCTTGTGTCAAGACAGCACCAATGCCTATGCCACTGGCATCACACTCAACTTTAAATAGTTTGTAGAAATCAGGGAGAACTAGGACATGTGACTCATACAAGAGGTCCATGATTTTGTTAAAAGACCTCTCAGCCTTGTCATTCGATCCAAGTTCTCCTTTTCTCCTACACTCAGTCAAGGGAGCCATGATGGAACTGAATCCCTTAATGAATCTCTTGTAAAAGGATGCCAGCCCATGAAAACTCCTCACTTCAGTTATAGTTTTAGGGACCTGCTACTCCCTAATGGCCTTTACCTTATCTTGATCAACAAAAATCCCTTCCTTGGATATGATAAATCCTAGGAATTGAACCTCATTCCGCATAAAAGTACATTTCTCCAGTTTGCCAAATGGTTTACGTTTTCTCTAAACATCAAATAACAATCTCAAGAATTGAAGGTGCTCTTCTTCTAATAGACTGTATACCAAGATGTCATCAAAATACAGAACAATGAATTTTCCCAAATAGGGCCTCAGCACCTCAGTCATTAACCTCATAAATGTGCTTGGCACATTAGACAAACCAAAGGGCATTACCTGTCATTCATACAACCCAGGCTTGGTTTTGAAAGCTGTCTTCCACTCATCTCCAGCCCTGATCCTTACCTGGTGGTATCCTTGTCTTAAATCAATCTTAGAGAAGACCTGAGCTCCACTCAGCTCATCCAAAATATCTGTAACACCCGCAAATGTACACTATTCTATTTTAATAATATTATATTATTATTAATTACCGTAATTTTAGAGTTAGATTAGAACTTAGTTCCCCGTGTCGAATTTAGCAGATCCGAGTTCGTATTCGGACTCTACTCGGAATTCCGTGTGGGTTACGCCTTAAGCCACATTTTGGGCTTTTTTCCCCCATATTTTTCCACTCACCTTATATAACCCCTTATTCCTCCATTTTCCACTCATCCTCTTCACCCTCACACAAACCACCAAAACCCTAACCACCATTTTTGATCAACTCAATCTTCTCACAACTCATCCATTCCTCACTCAAATCTCTTATCCTCCTCTACCTTGTGCGGTAATAAAATTACCGTCTTTCTCATTTTCAATTTTTCCGTCTTTCTCAAAGGTGAATTGTATTCATCTTTTGGTGTCCTTATGTAGGTGGAGACCTTCAAGACCCCGACAAGGATTACTATCTCCTGGAGGAAGACCTAGAAAACGATTGAAGACGTGCAAAGGTAACGGTGAAGGGTTACTCGATATCAATACGTGTTTTAATGCTTTAATTGATGTTTACCAAATGTTTAGTGACAATTATTAGGCATTTAATATGGTTTGATATTAGTAAATATGGTTTGAATTGGATGAGTATCCTTGGAATTTATGATTGTTGAGGATTTTCGTGCGTTTGTAGTCCCAGCCGGCCGACCGGCTGGGGATGCGGCTGAAATGATAGTGTTAATTCGAGGATTTTTGGTATTGTGTAGTTCCTAGCCGGCCGATCGGCTGCCGGTCAGCCGACCGGCTGGGACACCCCTCTCTTTTCCTTCGTTTCTCAGTTTGGTATGTGTTCCCAGCCGGGTAGCCGACGGCCGGTCGCACCCACCGGCTGGGACATCCCTGTATTTTTAGTATTGTTTGATTGTTGCTGAAGTGCTAGCTGGGTAGCCGGCGGCCGGTCACCTTGACCGGCTGGCGCCCCTTGAGTTCCTTTTCCATTTCTTCCTTATGCTCTCACTTATAATAGTTTGTACGGTTCGTTTATCGTATAAATTTACATAATAGCATTAAATATTCATGTTTAGAATATATGATATCCCATTCGCTTATATCGCATGTTTCGTGACGGTTTTTGATAAGTCCCCCTTTGAGTCGGTTCTACCTATGTTTTGATTTGAGCACTAATCGTTGAGTGCTATGAACTCTCATTCCCCGGCTATACCTCCTTGCTCGTTAGACTGGAATGTCAGAACGAGGAGGTGTATCCTTAATGTTTGTATGCATGTTTTAGTGGGGATATGACGACGTTGTTGGGAGGTGAACGCAAAGCGTTGATCAACCTGGCCGTCAAATGTCGTATCCTTGCAAGGTGGTGTCATTGCATGTAGCGTACCGCTTGATTATGATTCTCGTGCTCTTTCCGCCTCTTTCGTGTAGTTGTGACCGAGTTTGCGGTACTCGGCTTCTGTGTTTGACCGAGTCTTGGATGCGAAATGTTTATCGCACGTCAAATCGGAACACGTTTATTCTGAGAGTCTGGCCAGGTTTAGACTAGGTACGTATTATTATCGTCGTCCTACCAGTAGGAAATGAGTCTTTCATATACGAAACGTTTATCGTGTATGGTTCAAGGAAATGTTTATCCCGTGGACGTGTATTGATCATACTTACTATGTACATGGTGCTAGTGCGTGTCATTAATCGTGAGAGAGTATGTTACCATAATTTTTTGTTTGGATGGATGCCTATATGTTGACTCTTTATGACCGATGGATGACTTGGCGTGATTTATATGTCGAGTCTCTATCTTATCATGTATATGCCACTAACGGTGAGATGTAAGCCCTAGTGAGTATATAGTTGCCTAAGGGTGTCTTCCCCGAGTCTATCTATAATATGATGCTTACAGTTTTGTACTTCATGCGCCTATTGTGAGAAATATCGGTATATTTCATCATGAAATTTAAGGATTATAACAAAATCATAATATATGAAATGCGAGTCATAAACGAAATGCATAATATAAAACATAGAGATTAGAATCAAACTCTGGTCCTAGCAATATGGCCTAAGAACAAATCTCGAGATCAATATTCTCCTAATCGTTGCACCCAAGATGCTCCGAGAAATGCCTTTTCTTGTACTAGAATGAATACAAAATTAGCAATAATATTTTGTGAAAAGTAATGATGAGAAATGTAGAGAAAGAGATGATAAAAATCTGATTTTTTTTTCTCTTCTACTCTCCCTTTAACCGTCCAAGTAGTGGAGAAAAGAGAGGAGTCCTTCCCTCTTTTTTCTCTACATGTTTTTAGGTTGTTAGCTTTTTATTTTATTTTAATGTATAAAATGTGTATGTATCATTATTGTTATTTATGTTGTCACATATTAATAAGTCCATACAACATCTTGTAGTCGATTTATTAATACCGGTCAGACATCATTTATTATGACAATATCGTATAATATATACGTCAACTATAAATATCGTATATTTATAATTTGCTAATTAAATATAACAGTTTATATTTAATTACGAATTAACATTTAATTCGTTTAAGCTTGCATTACTTAATCGTATTAAATAATTACATTATATACATCAATTAGATATAACAGTTTATATTCAATTACGAATTAACATTTAATTCGTCTCAGCCAGTATTATTTAATCGTATTAAATAATCATATCATCATTACATTGACTAACCTTTTAGTCATATACATCGACTAACCTTTTAGTCATATCGGCAGCATATTATTAATTTTCCATATCTTCATATCTCATCAAACAAATCCTTTTTAGGTGTGACTTTTAGGGACCAGTTGATCACCCGCCATTAAAATGACAATAACGTCAAACTTCTAGCAAGCCAACCGTTATCGATAAACGTTAATCAACTGATAAAAATACTAAGTATACCCTGTGAACCTGTAAGAGATTTATACACGTTATCACACTAACTGTGGAGGACACTAGCTCCAAAAATCTCCAACTTGTCCTTACAAGTGTATGTACGATAACCGATTCTCATATCCAAAATTTCTCCCACTCAATGTAAAACTATTTGCAAAGTCCGTATTCACAAAGGTCGTATTTTACAAGTGATCAATATCAAGAGTGGTTTTTCCGACTAGAGAGTAACCTAACTGATAAACGAATCATTATTCGAGCATGGCCATGCATTTCAGTTACAATTCCTCGAGTGGCCTTGAGAAATAAAAAAACCTGATAAAGGTTGGATATTTTCTTCAACTCGAATCCTGCAGATACAAGCACAGTATGAAATGACCCAGTAAATATCTGCTTAGTCTCCTATTACGGTCGACCATGAGAAAGAAACCAAAGTCACCCAAAAACTGCCTTAATCTCAAGAGACAGTCGATAGTCAAAAGAATAGACTCTAGGAACACTATGGACGTCCAATCCACGACCTGGCACCAAATGTTCTTACACATTTAGGACTCCATAACGTTGTCACGATGTCCTACGAGGTATCTTTATAACTCGTATCTGTGATCGATCAGTCAACCGTTTGACTTATGGCTCGTTGAACCCACCATAATTCAACTTCACAATATAATTGCCAGAGTTATCAGCTCATGTGGGCGATTACGGAACAAAACAAATATAATGTAATTGTGGGAAATATCGGTATATTTCAACATAAAATTTAAGGATTATAACGAAATTATAATATATGAAATACGAGTCATAAACGAAATGCATAATATAAAACATAGATATTAGAATCAACCTCCGGTCCTAGAAATATGGCCTAAGAAAAAATATCGAAATTGATATTCTCCTAATCGTTGCACCCAAGATGCTCTGAGAAATGCATTTTTCTTGTGCTAGAAAGAATTCAAAAATTACTGCTAAGTTTTTTTGTGAAAAGTTATGATGAGAATTTGTAGAGGAAGAGTTTATATAAAACTCTTCTCCTCTCCCTTTTTGGCAGTGCAAGTAGTGGACTAGAGGGAGGAGTCTTCCTTCTTTTTCCTCTACTTGTTTTTAGGTTGTTAGCTTTTTTTTTAATGTATAAAATGTATATGTATTATTATTGTTATTTATGTTGTCATATATTAATAAGTCCATACAACATCTTGTAGTCGATTTATTAATACCGGTCTGACATCATTTATTATGACAATATCAAATAATATATAATTTGCTAATTAAATATAACAGTTTATATTTAATTACGAATTAACATTTAATTCGTTTAAGCTTACATCATTTAATCATATTAAATAGTTACATTATAAACATCAATTAGATATAACAATTTATATTCAATTACGAATTAACATTTAATTCGTCTCAGCTAATGTTATTTAATCGTATTAAATAATCGTATCATCATTACATTGACTAATCTTTTAGTCATATACATCGACTAAC